>JADOBO010000030.1:0-102618 GCA_016403345.1 Corylus heterophylla
TTAATTATTACTTGTATAGATTGTCGGATTTTTACTCAACATAATGATTATGTATTTATTTTTGATTTCATTAGCAAAAATAATCTTTATATATATATGATTAGCATCTTACGAGCAATTATATATTCGATGTCCAAGCCAAAGTGTAAAATCACATGGTCATCATCTTGGGGCTTATTTTGCTTAGTGTCCATTAGTTTATAAAATCGTTAATTGTTCGATATAACATGCTTCATATTTGATATTTGCCCGAAGCCTTTTCGCCTATGAGATTTTTTGTTTATTTGTATGATTTACCTGGATTTTCAGATATTTTTTTAAATGATTCTTACTAATTTTCTATTAATGCTTTGATAATCACAATCCAAATTTTCTTTTCACTATTTTTTTTTCTTTATATTTTTCATTTTAAACTATACATATAGGAACAAAGATTTTAACATGTTTTAATTTATATGGATTCAACTAATTAAAGTTAAAGGCCTTATGATATAGAGATATTCTTCTTTTCATTCTCAATACCATCTCCCCACCTTCCAAGTGCATCTTGATTTTTTCAAAATAAAAAAATAAAAAACAAAAAAAATATTTAGGAGGAGAGATGGTCTGGAGAATGCATAGAAACATTCCTCTATGATATATATTAAAATTTTATGTGACTTATACATTTATACAATGTTCTGTGTATAATTGTGTGTCATTATGTTGAGTAATATATTTGTATATAACCTTTATATGTCTTTTTATTTAAAAGGGTGTGATTATTTTTTGTTTTTTGTTTTTTTTTTTTTTTACAACCTATAATGAAAAGTTCGATAGAAATGTGTTTAAATTTTGAAATTAAACTATAACAAAGAATCTCGCACATATTTTTTTCTATAATCAAACTACTTTTTCGAATGTTCATAATTTGAGTTTTATTTGTGTTGAAAACTAATAAGTATTACAACAACAATATTAGAGATTATTTCTAATTTTATATTAATGTTTTGATTAAGCAAAATTTAAGTTTTCCTCTTACAATTATGAAAAGTAAATTTCATAATATTTATGAAAAGTACGATTATAATATTTTTAAATTTTATAATTAAATTATATTGAAGAATCCCGCGCGGGTTATAAGCTAGTTATTATAAATAGCAATCAGACCCAAAGATTCAATTGGGCCGATTTACCAAAACTGATGTGTTATTATATGGAATAAATGTAAAATTGGTACTTGTTGTTGACCTAATTTACAAATCACTCCATGTGGTTTAAAAAATAATTTTTAGGTCCTTAGGGTAGGCCAAATTAACATTTTACTTCCTAAATTCATTTTCCGTTAAATGACTTAAGGGAAACCGTTACATTGCTACATCACACCCAATAAAAATAAGACACGTTTTTTTTTTTTTTTTTTTTTTTTTTTTTATGATTTTAAAAAATAACAAATAAGCTTTTCCACGTCATTTTAAGGCTCCAACACATACTTCACGTCAAATTAAATAAACATATTCCCTTTATATCCCCTGTGCCACAGTCGTCTTTATCTTTCCCAACGATTCTTGCCGTCATCTTTATCTTCCGATGGGTGTGATCTTCGATCTGTAAGTTACTCTGAGATTTTTAGCATCAGTGTTTTTGGATTAGTGCATTTTTGGGCAGTCTTTTTATGGAAATTCGAAATTATTTTTGGGCATTGAAGCATTTCAAAAATTGTTTCCGGGCATCGAAAACAATTTATTCCTCTCTCTGTCATTTTTTTTTTTTTTTTGGAAGATGAAAACGACGGTGGCACATAGGATATAGAGGGATTAAATTTATTTAATTTGACGTGGAGTGTGTGTTGAAGCTTCAAAATGACGTGAAAAAACTTATTTGTCATTTTTTAAAAGCATAAATAAAAAAGAATACGTGTCTTATTTTTATTGGATATGATGTGACAATGTAACGGTTTTCATTAATTAAGTCATTTAACGGAAAATAAGTTGAGGGACTAAAATATTATTTTGGCCTACCCTAAGGACCTATAAATTATTTTTTAAATCACAGAGAGTGATTTATAAATTAAGTCAACCACAATGACCAATTTTACATTTATCCCTTATTATATTGAACTAGAACCATCTAAAGCTAGACTACCATCTAAATTTTTCTAATGGTTACGACCAATTCTGCGTCCACCACCATTGCTGCCTCTGTTACTTATCTACACCTGTCGCCTCTCATGCCCTTCTTAGGGTGCGTTTGGGAGTGCGTTTTTAAAAAAATAATCTGCGATTTTAAACTAAATCGCAACTTTAGGGTGTTTGGGATTGCGATTTTAAAAACGCAAATTTTAAAATCGCAAAAAAATCTGCGATTTTCATAAGCTGATTAGAGGGTGCTTATTTGAAAAAGTGCGAATTTAAAACAAAATCACGATTTCTATTAAAAAGATATTTGGCGCAATAGTTACCTTTTTTAGAACGGGAATGAAAAAAATACCAAGAATACCCACCTAAAATATATTAAAACCCTTCTTTTCTCTTTTTTTTTTTTTTTTCTTCATCCTCTCTGTCTTGTTTATCCTTATTGGTAATTTGGTCATGAAACCGCAATTATATGCTAATGTTATCCAAACATTCAATTGATAAAAAAAGTACTTTTTAGTATGTTTTACCAAACGCCTGTATGATTTTAAAAAGTAGCAATTTTAAAAACGCAATTTTTAAAATCGCACTTATTGAAATCGCACTCCCAAACAGGCCCTTAACCATAATATTACGACGAAAATGACCAGAGAAAATTATCCTCTTTAATTGGTGCGTATTGATGGTCCCTTATCTTGAAGGCCCAGCTAAACTTATCTTGAGTGCTATTGTCTCCGGCCACTTTCTCTGAATCAATTTTGACTCACATGGTTGGTCTTCGCACTTATCTTGAGTGCTATATTGTCTCCATTCCCATCATCCACCGCTTCTAGTCTTGTATGCTTCTGAGTTCTCTTGTTTGAACGTTGAACATGGAACACCCAAAATCTCCATGAACATAAATGACAATAACGTCTTGGACCTGCAAGACATAAGAGCAATTTTCTTAGCTGCTTCTTTTCTTTGTATTGTAGTCCTCTTTTTCTTGGCTAATCTAGTGGGGCTCATAAACTGACAATATTTCCCTTGATGGTATGAAAACTCCACATGATACAAAAGAGTAAGCGTTGAAACACGACTTTTGTCTTTCAAATGTCAGCAAGGTTTAATTTACAACTATTCAGCGACTTAGTTGTATTGAATGGTGTGAGAAGTCCCCCTTGTTACTTGCTAGAAGAAAAAGGTTGTGGAGGACTAGTGGACTATCACCAATAATGTTAGCCAAAATGAAAAAATTCAATCTTCAAAAGTCAAAAAACTCATACAGATTGAATAAGCAGGCATCACCCTTCTGTGTGGG
Organism: Corylus heterophylla; assembly: GCA_016403345.1. NCBI lineage: Eukaryota > Viridiplantae > Streptophyta > Magnoliopsida > Fagales > Betulaceae > Corylus > Corylus heterophylla. Next base: position 3,415 of record JADOBO010000030.1, read on the forward strand.
GGTGAAGTGTTTGTCTACAAATGTGGAGTACGTAATACTGTTTCCTGCCCTCCTTTGAAGTTAAGCGGAATAATGCTACCAGAAAGGACCTTAACGAGTGCAGATTCATGATATCAAATCAAGAGTTGTGCTTCGAGAAAATTCCATTGTTGTTTTCTTTTAGAGACGTGCGGACTCTCTTTCTTCATAGAAAATTACTAAAATTTCACACTTTTCTCTTTTCATGATTCCTTTCTAGATGTAATGAATAATTACAAGAATACTTTTGCAAAATAATCTTTAACTACAGAGAGTCAAAATCGACAACTTTCTTTAGATCAATAACCAAATAAAGGCCGAAGCAGCACCCAACCTAACCCCTCAGTAACTCAAGGACCAACTTTATAAAAAAAAAGTTTATCAAATTAAGGCACTCAAAGATTGAGAATACCTGCGCACAAAAGGGCTGAATGTGGACAATTTGAGACTTTGTGACGACATTGCTTTCATGCCGAAACGTATCGATGAATGGCTTGGTTGAATGCTACATGCCCTATTTCTCGAAAATGTTTAAAAAGTTTAAACTGATAAGAAAGTATAAATTTTAATAATTTAATCAATATTTTAATACATTCCTTCAAGTGTAGTGGCGTTCATCGGTGACATGCGTTTCTTAGAGTCCCATGGTGTTAAAATATGTTTGTTATGGGGAAAGAGATATTGCACGATTGATAGGGGAAGGCGAAAAAAAAAAAATCCATTTCTCTTTAATTTTATTTGGTGCAATATTCTAATGTGTTGATTCCTTATTGGATGGCATAAAAGACCTAATTTATTCCAAGTCCTTATACAATTTATTCACAAAACAAATCTACCTCTATATTACATGATAGCCCAACGGTGTTAAGTGAGCAAGCCGTTCACGAGCGAGCTCGGGATCGACTCGTATAAGCTCGGCTCATGCTCGACCCGATTATTAGATGAAACGCTTTGTGAACACAAATCCTGACTCGAATATTAAGCGTTAGAAAATGAAAAATTATAGACCCTTCGTGATCAAAGAGAGAGAGAGAGAGAGAGAGAGAGAGAGAGCAATCATTAAAAAGACCCCGATTCGATTAGAGCAAACCCAAACGAAAGGAAGAAGAATCAAGCAGAAATTATTGAGGGAGATTGTGAAAAGCAGAAACTATTGAAGAATCAAACAAACTCAAACACTATCACTATCTGTCTGGTGAGCGAGAGTGAGAGAGTGAGAAATGAGAGTTCAGGTAGAAGATGTGCTATGATTGGTGAGGGAGATTGAGAGAGAGACGTTGAAAAAATATTTTTTTGTAGGGGGCATTGTCATAATGCAGTCGAATACAACCTGTTAACTTGTACCACATTGCTAAGAAAACATCAATCCCCAAGTTTGCTTATCTATAAAATGATGCATATCTTCTCTCTTTGAAACCAAGTGCCTTGCTGTATTGATTCAGGCTCCATACTCGACTAGTTAGGCTAAGCAAATGCTCATATGTAAGCTAGCTTCAGCCGTTTAAGAGTACTTGAAGTTTAATTTTTTTTTTTTTAAAAAAATTAAATATAAGAGCCAGCTCGCGAGCTCGATTTTTTTGGCTCGCCCTTGAGCTGAGCTCGAGCTCGGGTAAAATTTAAACGAGCCAAGCCTGAACAAGGGAAGTTCACTCAAGCTCTCGTTTACACCCCTAAACCCAAGGAACTAGCAAATGACAAGGAAAAATGGAAGCTCCCTCCCTTGTAACCATTTCCCATATTCAATTAAAAAAAAAAAAAAAAGACAAGGAGAAAAGGAAGCTAAAGAAAAAAAAAAATTCTGGTACTTTTTTATAATTCTCAAGTTGCTCATACATTGATAAAAGAAAAAAATTGAAGTCCCTACGGTGACAAGATTAATAAGATCAAACAGTACATGATTATAATTACAACCTAGATAGTTATCACATACGCCAAGTTTACATACAATTATTCTAATTTTGGGATGATCTCCAACTCATGGTTTAGACGTTTTGGAGGTATAATTACATTAATTTTTACTGGGCTAGCAGAAGCAAAGGGATTGGGAGGCATAGTTAATTTATCTCATTCTCCTTCCAACATTTAAACCACATCTTTTATGGAAGGATGATTTGCTGGATGCCATTGGATACACCAGAGTCCTACAATTGCAAGTTTCTTTACAATTTTAGCATCTCCATGATCATCAACAAAGATTTGTATGTCTTCTTTTTCTTCTAAGAGATTGTAGATCCATTCTGGAAAGTAGACTTGGCTAGAATTATCAACTATAACATCAACATTTTTTCGCCCTCTAACTATTTTAAGTAACAATATTCCAAAGCTATAAACATTTGTTTTAGAAGACACATTTCAAAAATTTCTAGAGAATACTTCAGGTGCACTGACGTGTTACTGTTTAGCACGTCAGAATTTTCTGACGTGTCAATTTTGGCACGTCAGAAAATTTTCTGACGTGTTAAAATATAGTACGTCAGGAAATTTAAAAATTAATTAAAAATAATAATTTTTTTAAAAAAAAATTTCAGGAATTTTGTTTTTCAATTAAAAAAATATATTGATTAAAATTTTTTTTTTTGTAATTTATCTGCACCACTCTAGTGGTGCAGAGAAACGAATTTCTCTACACCGCTCGACCACGAAAAAATTTTGGAAGAAAATTTTTTCGTTTCTGCACGGCACAGCTAGTGGCTCTCTTCTTTTCTCAATTTTTCTCTCTCTCTCTTCTTTTCTCTGGCCAGCTCTCACTTTTCTTTGTCTTCTCTTCTTCTTCTTCTTCTCTTCTCTGCTTCTCCTTATTTTTCTTTTTCTTTTTTTTCTTCTTCTTCTCTTCTCCCTTTCTTTTTCTTCTTCTCTTCTTCTTTTCTTTTTCTTCTCCTTCTTCTGCTTTCTTCGATCTGCCGTGGAGAGAAGGGTGATTGAGAGAGCAGAGAGAGAGAGTGTGGGGAAAATAAATGAAGAGGGAAGAATAAAAAGAGGAAAAAAGTTGAGGAAAAATAAGAAGGAAAAATTTCAAAATCTCGCCTATTTTTTTTGTGACATGTCAATATTTAGCACGTCAGAAAATTCTGACGTGTCAGTTGGACACGTTAGAATTTTCTGACCCGCCATTCGAGCGAGTCAGAATTTTTTGACGTGCTAAAACATCAGAATTTTCTGATGTGCTATTTCAACACGTCAGAAAATTCTGACGTGCTATTTTTAGCACGTCAGAAAAATATTTTCTGACGTGGCAAAAATTATGTACTATTTGCCACGTCAGAAAATAGTAATTTTTTGTAGTGGCGCATTAAAGTTTGATGGCCAACGTACAGTTCTTGCAAAAGGGGCATGCATGTTTTATAAAACACGTGGATTTGTAGCAAAATATATATTTATGGAAAATGCTAGAATATAATACATATATTTGTGAAATAATCTTATAAGCCAGAATCTATTTATGATATAGTCTTTAAAATGGAAACTACATATATGGATTTAAACGTGCATAATGCCATATCATGACAGATCTAACAAATGATATGAGTCAAAGCGGAAGAGTGATTTTGATCTTTTTCCATTTTAACAAATATATTAAATTTGTTATCTATCCCTGATGCATTATGCACGTTTAAATTAGAGATTATGTGTGTTTTTTTTTTTTTTTTTTTAAGTAAATCAGAGATTATGTTATATGCAAAGAAGTTGTTCACGAAAAAAAAAATCAATGGTGAAGATGGAGTTTGAGTGCAAATTTTGCGCAAAAAAATCTGTGTATAACACAAATTTAATGACCTTTATTTGGTTATATACTTATATTGATCTAATTTAAAGAAAGTTCTCGATTTTAACTCTCTGTAGTTAAATTTTATTTTTAATTAATTATAACGAAAATAAGGATCATGGAATGAGCAAATGGTGAAAATTTAATAATTTTGTAAGAAGAAAGAGAGTGCACGTCTCTCCAAGATCAAAGCAACAACGGAATTTTCTTGAAGCCTTCATAAGACAACTCTTGACTTACTTTGATGAATCTGCAGTAGTCAAAGTAGTCAAAGGTCGCTTTCTGGTAGCATTTCATTTGCCGCTGATTTTTTAGTCAATAAACTTCACCCGCATAAGAGTGAGACATATTAAATTATTATTTATTTAAAATATTTAAATTAATAAGAAGAGATAAATTTAATAATTTAATTAAATACTTTAACGATACATACTTAGTCGATCCTAATGAATATCTCAATTATGGATTACTTCATCTCTAATATAACTCTCCAAAAAGTTAGTCTTGTATTGCTTACATATGAAATGATTGAATTATAAAGAAGTTCGAGTGTTAAATTTACATTAGTTTTTTGTTACGTGGGGGACTAAGATTGTCTCAATTACAAATGAAATGAATAGTATATATAATGTTACATTATTTAAACTTTTTAAAAGATGTGATATATCGTTATATATACTTGACTATAAAATAAATAGTATTAATTTCTAATGAAATAGGGAGAATTATCTGTACTTCTCATCATCCACGCCACGTGACATAGACGTCGTAGGTCCCCAAGACCAGAAACAGTAATCAAACCTGTCTAGTGCTCAGGCAGACCTAGTCTTCTGTATGCTTTTTTATACTGGGAAATGTTTTTTTCCATTCTACCCACCATCTCTTCTCTCTCTTCTTCTTCTTCTTCTTCTTTTTTTTTTTTTTTTTAATGAAAAAATCAAAATGCAACTATGCAAGTGAAGAGACTCTCTACGGAGCCAGAAAATTTTATGGGAAGGGCCAACCAAAATTTCTTTTCTGTTCTTTAGAATTTTTTTATTAAAAAAAATTATTTTGGTTGTTTTTTATAAACTAAAGACTACCGTTAAGGCGAAAAAAGTGAGCATTTGAAAGTAAGGGCCAAAAAATGAACATTTGAAAGTAAGGAACAAAAATAAAAAACTTAATGGGTATGGCCCAAAAAATCTAAAAATAGGGCCAATTTTTCTTTTAGAGGGGGGCCAAATGACTAACTTAAAATTACCTTTTTTTTTTTTTTTTTTTTTTTTTACTTATAAATTTTATTTTTTCCTTATTTTGGGGGACCATAGCCTACCCCGGTCCCCCCCTCTCTCCGTCTCTGGTAGAGAGGGTGAGTAGATGGTGAGTAGAATGCATTGTAGCATTCCTTTTTTTCTACCCCAGTATACAATCCCAAGTCTGATCAATAATGCATGCATCTGGTCATCACTCCAGAGTTACATAATGAATTATCAGTTGGAAACTAGAAACCTTGAAGGAAAAAAACGGCACATGTTGAAATATTTCTTTAATTTAATTTATTAAAGATAAATGCTAGAGGTTAATTTTTTATTTTATTTTATTTTATTTTTCTATATTTGACCTATATTCTCTTACAATTAATTATTAGATTTGGCACAAACGGAATTAGGAAGACATTGGGTTTTGTTCCTAGTAAAATTAGATTTAATTTCTCATTTATACTTTAGCATCCCGTTAGGGGTGGAACCTTGGCTTGAGCCCCCTAAGTCATAGGGTGGTCCCAAAAAAATAAAATAAATTAAATTAAATTAAATATACCTTTAAAATTAACTTTTGCTCCCCAAGAATTTTTTTATTTTTTAATTTTGCCCCCTCCCCCAAACTAAACGTTCTAGTTCTGCCCCTGCATCCCGTTGAAAAATCCTATTTCCGTTCCTACTTTTTGGGGGTGGCGGGTAGGGTTGTCGCCGCCATCCAGTCCATCCCTTTCCCATCCTTTTCTGTACCAATGGAAGAATGTGACAATCTTTGCTCTTGGAGTAGCAAAAAGGAATTGAATATCTTCACCAAGGATGCGATCAATGAATCCTCCATTTCGATATCAAACCTCACAATGTTTTGCTAGACCATAACTTTAATCCAAAAATATTTGATTTTGGACTTGCCAAGTTGTGTTCAAATGATCAAAGTGCAGTGTCCATGACCACAGTCAGAAGGACTGTGGGTTACATTGCACGTCAGGAAAAAAAATTTCCTGACACCTATGCTTCTGACATTCAACACACGTCAGAAGCGCCACATCAGAAATTTTTTTTGACGTGTCAGACACCCTGACACGTTAGAAAACTCCAGTGAGAATTTTTTTTTTTTTTTTTTTTTAGTGTGCCTGCGGTGCAACTAAAAACAAATTCACTTTTAGGTTTAGATTATATGTCAGCCCATGGATTAATTCACAATTGAAATGGAAAAAAGAAACTGAAAAAAAAAAAAGGAAAAGAAGATTTACCAGGTAGGTACATTTTTATAATCTCCAAATTACTCCTACATTGATACAAGAAAAAATTGAAGTCGCTACATTGACTACAAGTCTAGATTAATAACTTCTAAGAGTACAAGATCATTGCAACCTCATTTGTTATCACAAACGCCCAATTTATATACAATTATTTTCATTTTGGGATGACCTCTAACTCATGGTTTAAACGTTTTATAGGTATATTTGCATTAATTTGTATGGGACCTGCAGGGGCAAAGGGATTAGGAGGCATAGTTAGTCTATCTTCTTCTCCTTCTAACATTTGAACCACATCTTTCATAGAAGGACGATCCACTGGGTACCATTGGATGCACCAGAGTCCAATAATTGCAAGTTTCTTTGCAATTTTAGCATCTCCATCATCATCAATATAGATTCGTATGTCTTCTTTTTGTTCTAAAATATTGTAGATCCACTCTGGAAAGTAGACTTGCCTAGTGTTCTCAACTGTAACGTCAACATTTTTCCTTCCTCCAACTACTTCAAGTAACAATATTCCAAAGCTATAAACATCTGCTTTAGAAGACACATTCCCAAAATTTCTAGAGAACACTTCGGGTGCAATGTAACCCATAGTTCCCCTGGCTGTGGTCATGGACATTGCACTTTGATCCTTTGAACACAACTTGGCAAGACCAAAATCAGAAATTTTTGGATTAAAGTTTTGGTCTAGCAAAACATTATGAGGTTTGATATCAAAATGGAGGATTCGTTGGCCGCATCCTTGGTGAAGATACTCAATTCCTTTTGCTATGCCAAAAGCAATATCATGTAGCTTATCCCAATTAAGGATACATTTCTTCGTGCTTGTTGAAGATATGAACTTTTCTAGTGAATCATTTGGTAAGAACTCATAAACTAGAGCTCGTCTAAATCCATCAGCACACAAGCCAACCAAACGAACCACGTTAACATGATGTATCGTACCCATTGTTTCTACTTCATTTATGAATTCTTCCCCATTTCCATTGGAAGTGTTGAGGATCTTCACTGCAACATGAATTTCATTGGAAAGCTTTCCTTTGAATACCGTTCCATATGCTCCTTCGCCTAGCTTCTCAATAAATTGATTTGTAATCCTTTTAATATCAGCATACGAGTATCTTGTGGGTTTGAAATTTCTGTAATCTTCCAAAAACTTTTCGATCTTTGCTTGATGTTCTTTTTCTACTTTATCATAAGTATAAAGACGGTACAAAGCAAAGATAGCTAGTGGTAATAGAAATGAGCCTAAGATGACACCTGCAAAATAGACATATATTTGGGAGTTAATATATGATTTACATCTTCCCAATAAAAATAATTTCAAATGGGCAAGACAACTCACCAGCGATTGCTGAATTTGATAATGCGCCTGTTAAAGATTAACATAATTAGTTTCTCATTGTACATTTCCAAAAAAATAAAAAATAAAAAATTGTTGGCCTAAAATTTTATAGCTAATAACTTAATTAAATTAAATTGAATTCAGACCTTGAGTTCAAGTTGTAGTTTTCTAAGAGGACTAAAACGTGCTGTGAAGTGATTTTTCCTCAGTTAACATGTGTATGCGTATTTTGATCTCTTGTGAAGAGCTACAATTATATGGCCTAATAAAATGCTTTCGCAACACGCTCTAAAATGAATGCGCGAAGGGAATTATTCGCCGTTGCTGAGGAGGAATCAATGCATGTTGGTTTGAAAACTGAATAAATTGAGTACAAAGGTGGCAATTGGAGAGAAGAAAATACCTTTGGGGAAGCATTCGGTTTGTAATTTAGAGCTATTATTCTTCAATCTGCATTTCTTGCCTTTTGCTTCACAGTGTCCACATTTTGGGATATCCCACCAGCTCAATTGAAGAACTTTGTAATGATCACCGTCGTCTCTTAATAAAGTATTTGGAATTGACAGAAGATTATACATCTTTGTACCAGATAAGGACAACTGAGCGATGTCCATATAATCATTGATTGCATAAACTTGATAGTTAAGGCCACTAAGACAAGAGATCGGATTGTACATGTAATTCCCATCTTCTATTGGGGAACGATATTTGAATAAGGTATAGTTGTGAAGGCCGTAAGGGGAATCTACTTTGAAATGGAAATGCGAAGAAGATAAATCGAGTCCCCGAAGCAGCCTTGGGATGCAATGACGTGGATCATATAATTGAATTACCTGAGATATGTAGTCAATCTCTTTCACAAAGAGCTTAACTGAAATCGGCAGCTCGAGCACCGTTTGATTTGCATCAGTGCAGGAGAGAATAAACCCAGGATACCCACAGTGCTCTGGCTGGCTGCTAAGTCGGAAAGGAAATCGGATGGCAGGGCCATGAGCTCCACAGTATCGTAATTGATCATCACACCCATTTTGGGCTTCTCTAAGGTCTACGGTGAAAGCCAGAAACAAAAACAAGTATGAGACTAGCATTTTTTAAGCAAATATCAATCTCTGCGCTCTTGAGGGATAATGGTTCTCAGCCTCTTAAATAGTTCGGCTTTCTGCCGTGATTACCTCTCATCACTTTGTTCAAAGTGACAAGTGAATTTCGGGTGAACTTCATGGACTTGGACTATGTGGTGATGGTGACTGGCGACTGGCGACTAGTAAAAAGCAGTCATCATTGATTTTTCAATATATGACGTAAGTGCTTACGCCTTATAAATCTACATTATTTACTTTGTCAATCTATGGCTGTGGATTGTGGAAGCCATACCCTCTCTCACTATCTTCTCTCTCTCTCTCTGATCAATGGCAAGACAAAAGCTGTTCCCTGCCGGACTCATGGTCCTAATTGTTGTTGTTCTTGTCCTTGAAGCTTGCAGTGCCAACGACAGACATCCTCATCACTGTCCTGCTTCTTCCTGCGGCAATATCCCCAACATAAGCTTTCCCTTTCGGTTGAAAGGCGATCCACCAAACTGCGGTGATAAAAGGTATAATCTGTCATGTGAGAATAACCAAACAGTGTTATACTTATATGCTGGAAGGTACTATGTACAGGAAATCGATTACAACAACTACACAATCCGAGTTGTAGAAGACTCAGGTATTCAAAACGATAACGACTCCTTCATCCCTCGTTATTCTCTAGGCCTAACTAATTTCAGTTCAGGGGATCCATATGCTCCAGATCATCCAATGGGCGTCTTGTGTGATTCGTGTGAAGCTAACGGTGGTTATTGCTCTTTGAGCTTGCCCCATCTGTATCAGAAATATATGGTTTTCGTTAACTGCGAAAAACAAGTGAAGTCTCGGAGGTATTTGGACATTTCTAGTTGCTTTAAGAATGGAGGAGTAGTGTATTCTTCCAACTCTTTTTTATCCCATTCCAAGAGGTATACATATGTTATTGCTGGCACAAGCTGCACAACCACACAAGATTGTTTTCCAGAAGACCGGATAATTTGCGTATGGGATTTGGAGGAGTCGTGCCAAATAGAGCAAATGTATCTGTCAACATCGAGGGTATCTTGTCCAAATAATAGTGATGGATATTTTCGATGTACTGACTTTTACGATGCAGTGGTCTCCGGCTTTATGCTTTCATGGTTCCAAGTTGCTTGTCATAATTCCACAAATGATTGTTATTGCCACATCAATGACTCCGCGAATTACCCTGTTCAGTGCGACACTCTAAGAGCAGGTGCGTAAGGAATGCAAGAAAAAAGATATAACACTAGAGAGTTTCTAATCATGAAATATCTTACATGCATGTTGATCATTATTTTCATTTTGCACATTTCTTTCTCTCTCTTTTGCCACATTTTGATCAAGACCATTAATATTCCAAGGATTATTGAACGTATAACTTCGTTAAGACGGAAGTACTTCTGGTGAATATCTTTTGTAGTTTAGACTTACAAATGCCTTGCTTTTTCATTCCAAGTTTCCAAACTCTGATTTTTATTTCTTTTCTTTCTTTGTAGGGCCCCCGAGATTCTCTATTATGCTATTTTGGAAATGTAGCAAAGGTGAGGTTTCTATCTCAAAAAGTTGTTTGAAGAATAATATAGATCGGAATGACATCGAATATATAGGATGATGATCAGTTGTAGCTGATGGCTGATGAATGATGATGACACAAGTAGAAGAATAATTAACCATGTGCTTGGCCAATGGCTGGTCTCAAACTTACATGTTTTGTTCGAGATCTCAGAAACAATGAATGAGGCAAGGGAAAATTATACACACAACCCTAGCTATCCATAGTCAGCTAAAGCACATTGACAAGGCATAAAATTGAACTCAACCAAATTTATATATAGCCCAACATGTGAAGTCGTCTAGAGGTTTATAGAGTTGTTTGTATTCCTTAAGTATGGCCCAGGGGAAAGTTGTATATGCAGACCATACACTTTTATAATTATTTAAGTCATCTTTTTCTATTAATTAATAAGTTTATCTTTTTTTGTACGTAGTTCTTGCAGCTGTTATCAAACTACTAGTGCCGAAGAAAATAAGTAAGAACCTATCTCTATCTCCGTTGATTTATTTATTTTTCATTTTTTAGCAGATCATTCTTATGCTATGAAGCATGAAATGATTTCAATGTGGAGACAAGATGGAGTATTAATGAAATTTACATGAAAAAGACAATAACTACTGTGCAGAATTACTAGGGTTTAGGAAGGCAATTAGGTCTAATTAGTTCCAACTAAAAAGTTTCCGAACACTGATGTTATTCTTTTCTTTGTGAAAGCAGGACAAAAATTTGGCATTCCTTTCATAACTCATCGCAACTTAAGCTCCGAGATAGGTGAGGTTTTTGTCTCAAAAATTTGTTTAAAGAATAAGAAAGAATAGCACAATAATTTGAACAATTAATTGGATTAGTTGTGGCTGATGATTGCAATGGTTGATCTCAAACTTTTAGGCCAGGTCTTGTTCAGATGTCAAAAATGAAAGGAAAAATATATATTCTTACGAAATTAGCTTCCTCTCTTTATTAGAAGTTTTCCTTCCCTTACCCCATTTTTTTCCGTCGTCATAAGAGCTAGCATTCTCAAACATTTATCTAAAGTTTTATACAAAATAATTAATCAAAACTCATTTTATCTAATTTAACTGACCATTTTTCAAGACTTTCGTCCAACCATTTATCTAAATTTCTTCTCTCCACTTTATTAAAATAATCATGTTTAAATTTTTTTTTCTCCACCAAAAACACCAAATGAAACCTGTTCCCCACAGCTAACCAAAACAACCAAACACTCTAATTACTTACTGACAACAGCTAAACAAAATTAATTAACACCAATAATTATAGTAGTTAGCAACAAAATCTATCAACCACAGGTAACTCCTCCCTTGCCTCCCCTTTCGCTCGCCACAGCTTCAACCATAGTTACCTCTTATCCACACACAAACGATTATCTCAACCGAGCGAAGTCAGATAAAACCACCCAAAACAAAATTAGACCAAAAATTTGTTGGAGAGAGATTTGGTTATGGAGCTTCGACAAAGATGATGGTGGAGCTTCGTTGCGATAATGAAAAAGGATTCAAAGATCTTTCAACTTTGAGCATATCTAGAATGAGGAATTCCTCACCCGGATACCCATTCCTATTACTCAAAGATAGAATGTTGCCCTCTTCTATTGCCGGAACCAAACCTCGAATCATAAGCTATGGGTCCCAATTCCCGAAACCCATCGACTTTTCCATACTCCCCAACACCAGCTCTAACATAATTCTCATCGCTAATCAGCTTCAGTTGCCGTTCATCCTCCTAAGAAATCCTCAAAGAATTCTGTTACGAGACTGAGTAAGGGACCTCGTAACTGGACCTTGGGTACGTAGGAAAACAGGATGAGTCCTACGTTTCCTACAATTCCTACCTATGATTGCAGAAATTAAATTGAGATCGTTAGAGAAACCCCAAACCTCACAAAATAGAAAATAAATTGAGACCGTTAGAGAGACCCCAAACCTCACAACACAAAGTGTCGATTTTGCTAAAATATTCTCTCCCCAACTTTATTGCAAAACTATGCTTAAATAGATGTTACATTCGACACTTAGGGTTAGGACTCATAACCCTACTCTGACTTGGACAAGGAACGTGAGGTGCCATATAAGGCAATACCTTACAACTCCATATAAGTCTTGGACTCCTACTATGGAAATAACAATTATTAATTGGAATAAAATAAGGACATAAAGACAAAACCCAAATAAAGATACGTAGGGCTATTACTATGGAAAGAAACTATAACTCTTGCAAATAAAAAGACTAATAGTAGGTAGAGACCTTTTAAAGAGAGAAAGGATCGTAACAAATTCCGATTATTTCGAGTGTCATCAACCACATGGTGGAGCTTCGCGGAAGAGAGACAAATGAAAAAGGAAGGAGAAGCATTGAAGAAAGAGAGAAGGAGAGAGAGAAATCAATAAAGAAAAATTCCAGTGAAAACTCGTTTTCCAGCCTTAATTGCATGGCAAATTATTCGCCTCATCTACATGACTACATGTTACCTCAATCCAGCACGTTGAGAAACCATAGAATATTAGGATGGTTGCTTCTGGACAAAGTGGTCGTTCAGGGGCTTTGGTTAGTGATCCAGGCTATTTCCCTTGAGCTCAGCCCAGTTTCAACGCCAGCAATATAAAGTATAGAGGTTTATAAATCTGCTAATTATATTTCTTCTTAAAACATGATTGAAGGAGAAAGTTGTTTACCCAATTTTATTTGGTCTTCCACTTTTCCAATTATTCAAGTCACTTTCCTGATTAATTAATTAATTTACATATTTCTATATTTCTTTGCAGGCTTTTTGGAAACAGGCCTACGGTCGAACATGCTCTACATAAGCGGTCAGAACCCCCTCTCTCTCTCTCTCTCTCTCAATCTTCTTTAAATTTTGGAAAAAATTCATACTCCTCACACTATTACTCAATTGACAATGTCTCTCTAAACTTTCAATTAGAATAATGTCCCTCCTAAACTACAAAAAAATTAACAATGTCCACCCAAAGCCATGAAAAAGACAAAAACGACCATAATTTTTTTTTCTTCTTCTAGTAAGACAAAAATACGAGTAATGGTAAAAGTCCATCTGGTGTCTTTTTTGTGTCAAGCCAAAAAATTATATGGCTTTTAAAATCACCATTAAATTATTGAATTCTAATCAAATGGTGATTTAAAAGTTAACTCATTTATGGAGTGACATAATAGAGATACAAAAGGAACTTCTAGTACTACTCCAAAAATACTCTTAACAAATTTGAAAAAAAAAAAAAATTATTAAACAAAATTTTTTTAAAAAAATATTTTTAGTTTTTTTTTTTAAATATTTTATTAAGGGTATTTTCGTCATTGGGGGGAGACATTGACAAATTTTTATAGTTTTTTTTTTTTTTTGGGGGTGGTGTGGGGAGGATATTGTTTCAATTGAAAGTTTGGGAGGACATTGTCAATTTGGTTGTAGTTTGAGGGGATATATATGTAGACTTTCCCTTAATTATTTTTCCTTTTCAGCCGATAATTTGATATTGTGAAGCATAAAAATGATTTAAAATACAGATAAGATGAAAATGTTAATAAACTTTACATAAAAATTATAATAAATATTGTGCTTAACTGCTAGGAATTTGAAAGGCAATTAGTTGAGCTGTAATAAAAAGAAGGAAAACTACAACTACCCCTTCTAACTATTAACAAATTTGTAATTTCCTGATGATGAATTTTTGCAATGTCGCCCAGTCTACCATGCATTGAGGTTATAACGTCCTCATTTCGCGATTCAGAATGACAAAATATACTTTGATAATTTTTTTAAAAAAGAAATAATAAATAAATAAGACAAAACAAATCATAAAAAATAGGAAAAAAAATTAATTTTTTTCTTCTTATTTTTGTGAAGTTTTTATCGTTGTTATTTTTTTTGTCATGTTTGGCACGAAAGGGGACATTGTAATCCCAACAAAACTTGAAAGATTGTGAGAATATTGCAAATTTATTGGTAGTAAAAAGAGGTAAATGTACTTTTGCCTAAAGATAAATGCTAACAATAGGGCAACTACATTTTTGTTTTTATTATATTTATTTTGGTGATTTTCATGTACAGGACCACACTTATTAAAGGTTGTACTGGGAACTCCTTGTGTGATTGCATTTTTGATATATAAATGGCGTAGGAGGCATTTATCAATGTATGACATTGTTGAAGAATTTCTGCAAAGCCACAATAATCTCATGCCAATAAGGTACTCTTACTCAGAAGTTAGGAAGATGACCACAAATTTTACGGAAAAATTAGGTGAAGGAGGCTATGGCACTGTATTTAAAGGAACGCTTCGAAGTGGTCGTCTTGTGGCTATAAAAATGTTAGGTAAGTCCAAAGCTAACGGACAAGATTTTATCAACGAAGTTGCAACCATTGGAAGGATTCACCATGTTAATATAGTGCAACTCATTGGTTTTTGCGTTGAAGGATCAAAACGGGCTCTTATATATGAGTTCATGCCTAATGGTTCCTTGAATAAATACATATTTTTCCCAGAAGTAAGTACGCACCTAAGCTATGATAAAATGTATGGTATAGCTCTAGGAGTGGCTCGCGGGATTGAATATCTACATCAAGGATGTGACATGCAAATTTTACATTTTGATATCAAGCCTCACAACATTCTTCTTGATGAGAATTTCACTCCAAAGGTTTCTGATTTTGGGCTAGCAAAATTGTATCCGGTAAATGGCAGCATTGTTTCTTTGACTGCTGCAAGAGGGACATTAGGATACATGGCTCCTGAGTTGTTCTACAAAAACATTGGAGGTGTCTCATACAAGGCAGATGTTTATAGTTTTGGAATGTTACTGATGGAAATGGCTGGTAGAAGAAAGAGCATAAATGCATTTGCAGAACATTCAAGCCAAATATACTTCCCTACTTGGGTTTATGACCAATTGAATGATGGAAACGACATAGAAATGGAAGATGCCACAGAGGAGGAAAAGAAAATAGGCAAGAAGATGATCATTGTTGCATTATGGTGTATACAAATGAAGCCTAGTGATCGCCCTTCAATGAACAAAGTTGTACAAATGCTTGAAGGAGAAGTTGAGCACTTACAAATGCCTTCCAAACCTTCTCTATCATCACTAGATACAAATATAGTACCAAGTGGTGAAGAGAATTCAAATGAATCTAGTCAATCAAGTCAATCATTTCAATTTTAAATGCAAATTTATTTAAATGTGAGTCTTTTGATTTATTGCATCCCTATAAAAGCAGGCAATTAGATATCTCATGTATATTTGATAGCGCAAAGATGCTTAATATTTATGCCTAACAAAAATGCATGTGTTTTGTTTAAGAGGACTCTCCTTAATATATAGATTCTTCATGTTGGAGTCTATTTTCTCATACTTGACCAATGAATTGAGTTTTAAGTTTGAGGAGATCGATATGTTGCTATTCATCTTCTCTACTAGTAATCCTCCGTTTTGTGAATTTGGCTCCTTGTCATTTGGAAAAATTTGAGCAGCTATTTATTTTGAAGGCTTTGGAAGCATAGATAGCATTGGGTCTGATGTGTGTGCTAGCCTGCTAGGTGTACGTTGATTGATATGCATATGGCATGATATAAATCTTAGCAAATAATAAGATGTTTAAGAAAACACCAGAAAAGAATGTGGTTACGTGAACTTCAATGATAATTTAGTTGATGCAATTGGGGGTACCCAAGATAGGCAAAAGATTTGTAATTGGATATGATTTGTAGTATGCGAGGGCCATAGTACTGCTTTACTCTAAGCGGTGTTTTGTCGGCTTGCGTATAGTTGGAATTACCCTTAGAGTCCTTAATTAGACAACAATTGCATTCTTAGAGCATTTCCAAGAAAATAGCATTATAGGGGTGGGCAAGCCCAACCCACAAACCCGCCCCGATCCGCCCAGCCCCGCGCGGATTTTAAGTGTTTTTTTGCGGGTACGGGTGGATTTTTCCCAACCCGCGCGGGGCGGGTTGCGGGTTTTGAAATTTTTTTCTTGCGGGTACCCGCCCCGCCCCACTCAGGCCCACTTAAGTATAAAAGAAAAAAACCCTAACCCTAAATCATTTTTCTCCTGCGCCGTTTCCCCTCTCTCTCTTCTCTCACGTCTGCGCCGTTACTCCTTTCTCCTCTCTCTTTTCTCCTGCGCCGTTTCTCCATCTCCTACTCTCTATGGTCTCTCTTGCTCTCTCTTGGTCTGTTCTCTCTTTCTCATCAGCGACTCTCTCTCCATCTCTCGTCTGCTTCTCTCTTCGTCTACGCCGCCGCTCGACATCCTCAGGCCACGGGCTACTGCACCGCTCCCACCTCTAGACCACGATCCAGGTTTTTTTCTCTCTCTCAAGAGATCTCAAGTTCTTGGTCCAGATTTCAAGTTTTTTTCTCCCTCGTCCTGATTTAATTTCAAGTTCTTTGGTTTAGGTTTGATTCAAGGGTTTTGATGTAGAGGTTGTGTAACTTGTGTTTGTTTAGGAGGAGAAGAAACCTGCAGAGGAAAGAACTGAGAGGATCGATCTGAGGAAGAGAGAACCCAACCCGCAAAACCCGCACAACCCGCCCCGATCTACCCCGCCCCGCAACACCCGAACCCGCGCGGATATTCTTCATTGTGCTCGGGTGGCGGGTTGGGATTTCCAAAACCCGCACTGTGCGGGGCAGGTGAGAAAAATCTAGATACCCGCCTCGCCCCGACCCGTGCCCACCCCTAAGTAGCAAAATGCTCGTAATAGTCAAATTTAACTATTTTGAATTATCTTTAGCACCGAATCCGATTGTTTGATAACAGTTTTTAAAAAAAACTTTTCAGCATGAAAAAAAAAAACTTTTCACAAAATTATTAACAAATAAATAAAAACACAAAAAATATTTTTTAATAGACTCCAGAAAAAACATTTGTCACATTTATATTGCATCAAAACACTTTTTAAAATTAAAATCAAAACAGTACTATTCAAATATATTATCAAACATAACCATATCTTTCATAACCACCGATGTAATTGCTATACTCATTGCTTATTATTTTTTGAGCAAATCTTCGAGTAGTGCTACAAGTTATTTTTATGTTCCTCTTGAGTTCCTCCAAGAATAACGTGACTATTAAAATTACTATTGGACTTGTAATTGATCATTATTGAATTTTAGTCAAATGATGATTTTAATAACCACATCATTCTTAGAGAGATTTAAGAGGGACACAAGAGAAACTTCTAGAATTACTCCAAATCTTCACCTCTTGGTAGAGTGGTGGCCGGATCCCGAATTAGTGGCATGCCCGAACAAGTCACAAATGACTCTTTTATTCCAACCAAAAGTGCCAACTTTCTGCATAAAAGAGTGTTTGAACCCTGATGTTTCGGATGAGAAGAAGTTGGTCAACCGATATATTTCAATGGCTATGAGCCTATGAATTAGGATGTAATTGCATGAGGAGCAAAGTAACATTTATTCATGTTTACAAGATCTTGGAATTATTGTTATTACTACGAAAAAGTTAATAATGATGCATGACCAAAATTTTGGACTACATGACACCAACATTTGTCTTGGACCACCATTTTTTTTTTGGGTTAAATACTCCAAACCCCCCTAAGGTTTTTCAACTTTATTTTTTTTTCTCTGGGGTTTCATTTTTATCACAGGAGGTCTCTATGGTTTTGATAAATGACCAAGTTAGTCCATCCGTTAGTTGATCGTACGGACTGACACGTGGACCAATCAAATGCTGACACGTACATATTTAATTTTTAAAAATTTTTTTTTTAAAAAAATGTATTTTTTTAAAAAAAAAAAAAAAGAAAAGAAAAGGAAAAAAAATTGGGGGTGGCTCTTGGCCATTTGGGGGTGGCTCGGCCACCCCCTTTGGCCATGGGGGTGGCCAGGCCACCCCCATCTGGCCGGATGGGGTTGGCTGAGCCACCCCCTGGTGCCCAGGGGGTGGCCGAAACCACCCCCTAGGCTCCATGGGGTGGTGAGCCACCCTAGTACCATCGGGGTGGGTTCGGCCACCCCT
Source organism: Corylus heterophylla (assembly GCA_016403345.1). Taxonomy (NCBI): domain Eukaryota; kingdom Viridiplantae; phylum Streptophyta; class Magnoliopsida; order Fagales; family Betulaceae; genus Corylus; species Corylus heterophylla. The sequence continues at coordinate 21,707 of JADOBO010000030.1, forward strand.
TGGGCACCAACGGGTGGCGCGCCACCCGTTGGAGCCAAGGGTGGTCGAAACCACCTCAACCACCATTGGGGGTGGTTTCGGCCACCCCCAAGGCTCCATGGGGTGGCCGAGCCACTCCCTGGGCACCAGGGGATGGTCGAGCCACCCCCATGGCCAAAGGGGGTGGCCGAGCCACCCCCAAATGGCCAAGCCACCCCCAATTTTTTTTCTTTTTCTTTTCTTAAAAAAAAAAAAACATTATTTTAATTTTTTTAAAAAAATTAAATAGGTGCCACGTGTCAGCATCTGATTGGTCCACGTGTCAGTCCTAATGGTCAACTATCGGTCAACTAACGAATGGACTAACTTAGTCATTTATCAAAACCACAGGGATCTCCTGTGATAAAAATGAAATCCTAGATGAGGTAAAAATAAAGTTGATAAACCCCAAGGAGTATTAGGTACTTAACCCTTTTTTTTTCTTGTCCCTAGCTCTATTTGTAAATGTGTTTTCAAGGATTTTTTTTTTAAAAAAAAAATTTTGTTTAAAAAATGTTTTAATGTGACATAAAGTTGAAAACTGTTTGTATATTTTTATGAGCATTTTTTGTTTTTTCCTCATTATTATTTTTTTTTATTTTTTATATTTTTTCTGCAAACCTAAAATTAATTAAAAAAAAAAAAAGTTTTGCATGAATGATTGGTGGGCTTGGCATGTTGAGTCCAACTACAGCTAGGGGTTAGTGATTCAGCCTGCACCTTTAAGCCTGACATATGGGGCTTTGACTGCATGAGATTGTGTTAAGTTCATTTTCTTGAACGTGGCCCATTGAGATCCATGCTGGGATTTACTGCGTGCTGGGGGAACCCAAAATTTTCTTACATTTAGAATGAAAACATAACACATAGCACATAACACATAACAATCATTGCATGTAGCCGCGAGAGCCACAGCCTGCCCAGGCCTGATGATAATGCCTGTCTGAGTCCAAGAAGACGCTAAAGCCCAAGCCTGAATGTTTTACCTTTTTTTTTTTTTTCGTCTTGTTTGAACATTGAACAGAAATTAATCTTCATGCACTTGGTAGTTGGAATGTTAGATACTTAGATTGACATTTGATTATCTGCAGACAGAAATGGCAATAACTCTTTTTGTGCCTCATAAAGATGGAAATACTAAATCAAGCACACGTACGTGTGGCAATAGAAAAACACCGGAGAAAGCCTACGATAGCAGTAGATACATTTTCAACTTCAATCATAATTCAGTAACTGGTGCAGTTACCCAATCAATTAATTTCAAGTGGAAAACCCCTGATAAAATTTTTAAAAAGCTTCTTGTGCTTTAAGTACATGAAAAAAAAAGCTCAACTTAGGTTTTTTTTTTTTTTTTTTAATGAAATAATCTCCCAAGATTTGGCTACTTGGTGTATTCGCTCCTAAAAGATAAATTTCAGACCCGTGTAATACAGCCCCACCACATAGACAGTTAAATCTAACTTTTTGGCAAGAGTGTGACCTTAAGGAGTTGTTTGCACGCAAGAGGATCATTCGTTCCTTTCTCTATGTTTAACCAACTGGCTACTGAGCTACCGGTTAATCATCTCTTTTATAGTTTAATCAACTCATCTATTTTTTATATGCTACTAAAGATAAAGAGAGTTGATTTACCCACCCTCAATTTCTTTAATATGCTACTTTGAACCAGTCTTTCAATTGACAGTGTCAAATGTTGATTCTAATTTCCTAAATCTGCTGTTCATTCAAAATTTGTCCTTATTTTCTAGTAAACTAATCAACCTTTGATCATAATAAAAAATGTGTCAGCTATGAAACTTTTTAAGGCAAGAGTATTTGATTTCTAGTGAACATTTTAACTACATAAATATACTCTACACAGAACATAACATATTTTCAAAAGATAAAAGCACATGAATACAAAAGCCAAACAAAACCAACATGCTCCTTTCTTTTTTTCATTTTTCCAACTTCTTTTTCATTTTTCATTTTTCATTTTTTATTGTCAGATAACTTTCTTCATTTCTCTCACATTAATAAATTCAAATCTTATTTCATCTTTATATCACATAAATCATTTATTATACTATTTAAACAAAAAATTCACGACAAAGCTATTTACCAATCAAACCCATGAAGACTCTTCATAATTAGGGCTGTTAAGTGAACGAAGCGTCTCGCGAGCAAGCTCGGGCTCGGCTCGCATAAGCTCGGCTCGTGCTCGACTCGAATATTAAGTGAAGCACTTCGTGAACACAAATCCTAGCTCGAATATTAAACGAAACAAGCTCGGCTCGACTCGGCTAACTCGTGAGCAGCTCGTGAGCTCGGCTCGTATAAGGCTCGCCTCGCTTATTAAGCTCGGCTCGTATATTTTTTATTAAGTAATAAATAACAATATATAATCAATATTACTCATTTACTCAATAATAACAAATATGTTATATACCTTTGTTTTTTTTTTTTTTGTTATTTATATATATATATATGTGTGTGTATATATTATATATATAATATATGTATATATTAATATAAAAACACACACACACACACACACACATATATATATATATATATATATATATATATATATATATATATATATATATATATATATATCATTTTATCATATGATATAATTATATAGTACAAGTGTACAACCGCACAAGTTATTGTGTCATTTAATACAAATATTATAATTAGATAGTTTATACTTTGGAAATTGGAATCGTATATATCACATAATCATTAATCATTATATAATCATATGGTATATCTGCATAAGTTATTGTGTTATTTAATCAATACATTATAATTATATACTTTATTCTTATAAAACATATATGATGTATCACATGATCTTAGATCTAAGATAATATTAATATTAATTGTGAGATAATATGATTATAAAATTTAAGTATGAGTGTACGACCATTAGATCATATGAATTTATTACTTAGAGTTTGAGTATTTCGGTTTTCTTGCTTCTGTTTTTTGTAATTAGGCTTGGCCACTTGATCTGCCTGCTTGGATGTGAACTGAACTTTGATCCAGATCTTTTAGGTCGTGGATGTGAATTTTAGTCCAAACCTTCGAGTGGACTAAAATTAACTGAAAATTAGTCATAGGTTAGCGAAGGTTTTAGGTGATGTTGTATCCTTATAGCTTCGGCTATAATTTGCATTTTTAGGGCTTTGTGGTCCTGCGATGTATGACTGTAAGAGCATTATACTCATGATTATTATCAATGAAATTGGAATGTATTTATTTCAAAAAAAAAAAAAGATTAATAATTAAGTAACTAATATGTTTCTTATAATTTATACATTATAATCACAATTTACGGTAAATAAAAACTTAACAATTTGAATTTAAATCATATATCATGAATCGTGATAATAAGAAGTACTTAAGAACATATAATATAAGTTCTTATAAGTTATAACAATTAACATTGACCCATAACCATTACCCATATAAATTAGATAATGATACAACCATATACCCATAAAAAGTATATAAATGTTTACATATAAAATATAATATATATTAATATTGACATTATATAATTGACCCGTGTTAAGCATTAACATTTTAACATATTAACTAAATAATACTATATGTAATATGATAATAGTGATTAGTGTGTGTAAGTGTGTGACATAAAGCGTTTTACATTGTGATTTAAAAAATAATTAATCTACAATAATAAGAAGAAAAAATACGCGATTAAAAAAACACAATTTTTAAAATTGTAATTATTGAAATTAAAATAACAAACTTCCCTAAATAATACTACATAACACAATTAAACTTATATAATCTGCACATACATTGTAATATATGTGCAGATTATTTTGTTTTTTTGAGTGCTTTTCTGACGTGGTAAAAATACCACGTCAGGAATCCCCTCAAGCGAAGGCGCGCTTCAGGAATCCCCGCTCGCATACGTCCAGGTAAAAAAAAGAAAAGGCATTAACGGATTATAAGTAATTAATTCAATAAATTATTTAGCCTTTGAGGGAAAAGTTAGAACTATATGTCTTTTTTTTTTTTTTTTTTTGGTTTTATTGTATTAAGGGTAGAAGTAAATTTCACCGTACAAAGGCAATCTTTAGGAAATTGTGAATGACAGTTTTTAAGAGAATTTTGATTTTGTAGGGAACAATTTTTAGGCTTTTTTGAAAAAACAAAAATGAAAACATAATGTTTTTATTAAAAATGAGAACAAAAGTCAGGAAAATTCTCATTAACACGAAAGGACATCTTTGCATTCAGAGCTTTATGTGTTTGAACAATATGAGTATTCTAAGAATCAAGCACAAGAACATATCACAAGAATAGAAAGTAAATCTTAACAACAGAGTAAATGGAATTTTGTAAGGCATAATTGAAGGAAAATATATCACATTGGTGGGGGCTTAGACATTTAAAAAGTAATTATTATTATTTTTTTTGGGGGGAATGTGAACAAGAGTTGTTCGCTGGATAAGGATGTGCGTTGTAATTCTCTGTTTGAATTCAAAATCTAGAGATAGTCTCTCAGCTTTGAATATTTGAATATTCATTATTTTTTTATATATCTTTTATGTCCCCCAGCTGGAAGACCACTGCCCAAGGTATAGCTCTCAGCTTTTTCTTTTTCTCTTGTTTTCTCCGTTTTCTTTCTTTCTTCCGCCATAGCTGAAGCTTGATCAAGCTTTTTTTTTTTTTTCTCTTCTCCACCCACCGGCCGTATATATATATACTCTCTCTCAAGCTCAGTAGTTTCTCTCTCACGAAGTCTCTGATCCTCCGCAGCTAAACCCGCCGACCGTCTCTCCGCCATCGATCTCCGGCCGTCGTCCTCTCTCCCTCCGTTTCTAACCCCTACAAGAGCTCCTCACAGGTATATATACAAGAGCTCCTCCGTTTTCTGAATGTACACTTTAGTGTTCTTCTGCAGTTCTTTGGTAGTACATTTTTTAAGCTTACATAGCAAAACACTAGGCATGGAAGTGCTGGCTACGGTTGGCCGGACAGGTTCTCGAGCTCGAGCCAGGCTCGAGCTCGAGATCGAGCAAAATAGTCGATCTCGAGCTCGAGCTCGAGCAGGGTGCATACTCTGTCGAGCCGAGCTCGAGCAGCAAAGTCAGGCTCGACTCGAGCCTGACTCCAAAATGGACGAGCCGAGCTTGGACAGCCAAAGCTCGCCCAAGCTCGGCTCGTTTACAGCCCTATTCATAATACAAAAGAGTCAAGTTAAAATATTTTATTGTCATCTATCACTACGAGTTAGTTATCAGGTATCCAGAGTTGAAACACGCTTTCAGTCTTTTCAATGTCACCAGACACCAAAGGTTTACAATTATTCTATTCAGAAACTTAATTCGTTGCGTCAACAATCAACTTATAGTCAATAGAGGTAGAAAAAATGATTTTAAAACTTCTCATTTTAATATTTTATAGACACTATAAGAACGAAACAAATGCGAAATTTACATGTATCTCAAAGTCTATGTTTAACAATATGAATGATGTGACAAGTCAAGACTCTTTTGTTAAATATATATATAGAATATAGTTGACCCAAGAAAAGGTTCTTGACGACTACCAACAATAATGATGGTTGAGAATCTTGAGATAATGTAAGCCAAAAGGAAAACTCCTAACCTCCGAGGTCATGGGCCATGGCTGTGTTTTTTAAATCAATTTCATTCTCTCTCCTTTTTTTTGTTTTTTCATTTTTAAAACAAAAACTTTAACAAATAACTTGAAATTTAAAACACTTGAAACTGTTTTTTTTTTTTTTTCAAACAAAAAAACATAGAACACCACGATTCCTTTCTAGATTTTATAATAAATTAGGAATAACATAAATTAGAAGAATACTTTGCAAAATAATCTTTAACCGCAGGGAGTCATAATCAACAAACTTCTTTAGATCAATAACCAAATAAAAAGGCCATTTGTGTTTAATTTGTTTAGTTTCAGTGTTGTCAAATTCAATGTCGACACATATGAAGACGTACTCTCCTCTGCCCCATCCCGCATCCTAAAGTTTGCTGCTCAATGTCCTGATCATAACCTGAAAAATAAAATACGGAAGGGTGAGCGAAAAAGTTCAATAAGTAAAATCTCCAACTAAAAAAATGGTTGAGTTAAATTCATTTTCCTTTAAAAACTTTTCTTGAAAACATTTAACTCATCACAAAGGAAAATTCTTAAAACATTAATTTCCTTGTAAACTAAACTTAAGAAAATCTAATTATTCTTAATTAATTAATAATACTCAGCTGACAATACACGGAAACTATTAAATGTGTTGAAGCATGAACGCGTGCGGCGTGCCCCCTTTTGAGGTAGAAAAATGATTTATGTTGAAGCAATTTTCTGAAATGATGACGTGGGAAAATGCCCTGTGTAATACTTGATAACCGAAGGTTGAACTGAGTATGAAAGACAAAGAAAAGGAATCAAAGCTACCGGCGTTGTCCGGCCAGAGAAAGCTCTGATGCCTAAATTAGTCACAGTGTTTAATAGAAAAATGAACTTGAAGATTATAGATCAGAGAAAAGATAAGCAAAGTATTCAATTCACAATAAGAGTTTAAATAAGAAGAAGATTCAGAGATTAAAGAGGTTGAAAAAACCATCCCTGAAAGTAGTGTGGAGGTCCCCTTTTATAGGAGTTTAGAAGTAGCAGTTATTTCTCACCTTAGTGGTGGGTGACATGGTGCTGAGGGTGCTGAGCGTGCTGAGCGTACCGAGTTTACCGAGTGTTACCGAGTGTTCTAAGGGGTGCTGTATTTATTGTTTACTGTTGAAAAATATGACCCAACAGTTACCCCCCGATTCCCATAGGTTATAAGTTAGTTATAATAATGAGAATCTCGTATGTGAATGCATGGTTGCGAGAATATTCGGTTTGAATGTAATAGCTTGAATGTTTGCCTTGGGAAGGCGTTTGGTGTGAAGGCTTGATACTTGATGAATGTTGTAGTTTCAAGGATGTTTATGAACTTCATCATCCGGAAAGTGCCTTGGTGATGTTTAGCTGAAATACATTCGGGAACTTCTCCGGCTATATTTCTCCGATGTAGAACCTTTGAGTAAAGGTTAAGTTTGGAAAGCGCTTCGTTCAGCTATATTTCCGAACTCTTCCTTGGGAAAGCGCCTTAGTGATGTATCACCAAGTTACGCTCAGGAAATTCTCAAGTTATATTTCACCAAAGGGTTGGAAAGTGTTATAAATACTGTTCCAAAAGGTGACTCTCGGAAAAGCGCTTAGTTCAGCTATATTTTCCGAGTGTAAAATTGAAAGTTTTGTTGGCTGTTAAGCTCGGCACGCCTGGAATGCTCGGATGTTCGACATGCTCGGCATGCTCGTATGTTCGGTATGCGAATGATCGGCATGCCTGGAACGTTCGGCACGCTCAGCATGCTCGGTTTTTCTTCATGCAGTTTGCAAAGTCAGCACGTTTTTGAATGACAAGGTACATTTTCTGGCAATTTACCTCATGGCCTGCAGAATACCAAGGGGATTTGGACACCAATTCTCTGGGTGCATTTGGCCTTGCTCCTAGTGATCGAAAACTGCAAAGAGCTAGTTGGAAATATGCACTCTTGAAACCATCACCCCAGTTCCCAACCTTTCCTTTAATGCTCACATAATAATATGTCAGGCTAGCGAGGGCTAGAGAAACTATAGTGAATGACCATGAGATTAAGAACATTATCACTATACTTTATGATGCTCCAAGAAGAGAGAAACTCCAATGGTGAAATTTCCACCGAGGACGCCAGTTGGGAGCATCTAGAAGATCTAGGGGGAAGTCAGATAAGTTCACACCAGCATAACATCTGCAACCCTGCAGTAGTTAAGAATAGGTAGGATGTCATCATTAGCTATTGCTCCAAGAAGGCGTGGGGCACTTATCAGGCTCTGAAGTGCAGCCCTTAATGTCGAAAGAATGATTCCAATATAGATGATGGCCAGTAAAGGCCAAGCAACTATAGCTATAAGTAGTCTGTTGGCCAATAACTTCTTTCTGGTTGCAAGGGCTCCAAATAACAACACAGAAACTAGATAAATTGCAGTAGTTTGTGAGAGTTGTAGCCAGTGTTCCAATGGGAATCGAACGCTGAGTTTTTTTACAAGTCCGGCTTTCTGCAAAAAATGAGAAACCAAACAAATGCATGTATCCGAGCAACGAAAATAACCCGGTAAAACATGATTAACAGAGGCAATTTATAATGATTTGAGCATTAATAAACCTAAAAGACTGGTTGTCATTTTGGTTCTTTGAAGCTTAAGAGTTGGTGCTCTCAAGAGCTGTGTTTCTTGGGATTTTTCCTCTGAATTTTGTCCCTTTTTTAGAAACTTTCCTCAGATTTTTTATATACGTATGCATAACTGAATACATGCAGAAAAAACATATAGGATGTGTACCTTCATTTCTATTTGGAGATGTGTCAGTGAACTTGAGTATGGGTCTACTGAATCATGAGAAAATTCATCCTCGGTAAACCGAGTATAAATTTATTGAACCTGTTTGGAGACATTTGGATGTGAAATCCAAAGATTCTTAAGGCGACCAGTTCAGATATGCCCAAGTCTGGGTCAGTTTGATGAAGCCAAGTTTGGGTCGCACATTTTGGTCTGATGGAGCCAAATTTGGGTCTGAGGAGATCCCACGCTGGGATTCTGTCTCTGTGCCAAAACTGGGTCGGCATTGGCGGCACTGAGGAGAGCTCGTTCATGGGACTGAGTTCGCGCTCTGAGGATGGCTTGGTGACCCACAGTTCAAGGCAGACTTGGCCATGGTGATGGTTTGCAAAGGCAAGCTCGGCAACGGCGTTTCCTGATGGCGCTGCGCGAGGCCTGCTGAGTCGCGGAGGTCTGCAGGAGAGGTCGTTTACGGGTCTGCTGTTTCGCCGATGGGATCGCTGGTCCATGGGCGAGGCGCGAACTAGAGTTCGCGGTTTTGGCTACCCGCTGAAGCATGCAGATAACTCGTGGAAGTTCTCAGGTCTATAGGAGATGATCTAATTGTTTTTCTTTTGTTTCTGACTGCTACAGTAGAAATTTCGCTTGTTGGCCAAATGGATCAAATCTGTACACATGAGGATTTCCCTTTCCACGTGCTTCTTGAGCTTTACACTTGGCTGGATTCCTTTGAAAGGAGCCTTTGCAGATTTGACGAAAACAATATTACTTTCATGCTGGCGTACATGCAGATTGCCACGGAACAAATCTGGCTTTTTAGATCGTAGATCTGATGCAGATCATCACGGAATGGATCTGGGATTCGTAGCCATAAGTTTATACAAATCTGATTTTGGCTGGTTGATAAATCGCCTGAATGTAAGATCACCATAGCAGATTTTGATTTCGTAAGAACATAGTCGTTCCCACAGACGGCGCCAAACTGTTGAAACAGTTTTCTGAAATGATGACGTAGGAAAAGGCCATGTGTAATACTTGATAACCGAAGGTTGAACTGAGTATAAAAGACAAAGAAAATGAATCAAAGCTGCCGGCGTTGTCCGCCTGGAGGAAGCTCCGATGCCTAAGTTAGTCACAGTGTTTAATAGAAAAATGAACTTGAAGATTATGGATCAGAGAAAAGATAAGCAAAGTATTCAGTTCATAATAAGAGTTTAAATAAGAAGAAGATTCAGAGATTAAAGAGGTTGAAAAAACCATCCCTGAAAGTAGTGTGGAGGTCCCCTTTTATAGGGGTTTAGAAGTAGCAGTTATTTCTCACCTTAGTAGTGGGTGACATGGTGCTGAGCGTACCAAGTTTACCGAGTTTACTGAGTATACCGAGTGTACCGAGTTCACCGAGTGTTACCGAGTGTTCTGAAAGGTGCTGTATTTATTGTTTACTCTTAAAAAATATGACCCAACAATTTAAAACTTGTCATTTCATCGACACTATGAGAGAATTTAGTCTTATATACTGGTACGTACCTAATCATTATTATAAATTAAACAAATAGAAAGAAAAGTGTAAACCCCATAATGCACGCGGTATACATAGTCAAATAATTGTCGTGACAAAACCAAGAGCATTGTCTATTTCTATTAAAAAATTCAAACAACCTCAGGCGGCCACTGACTAATAATTATTTATACATTCGCATGGGAAGTTCTTACATTATTTTACAAAGTCTGGACGACTTGTCGATTAGTACTTGATGGTATTATAGGGCAGGAAGTTTCTATAGAAAACATAAGGCCATATGGCAGCACATGCGGTGGGGAGGACCATGGGCCCTGATGGGTCAACGTCAACAAAATCGTTTGATTACATATCTTATCATATCTCTAATATTAATACATATAATTGACAGAAGTTGGTGTATCACGTCGGAGGTGGGGTAATTGTTTGATGCATCATAATAGACGGAACTCACTCAAAGCCGCGTATGACGCACGGCCGCGGAAGAATTATTGTTCAAATAAAGCAAAGGGACATTACATTCCGGGAATACTGGGGATCTTTGTGTACTGATGGCAACCTTCTTTATAAAAAAACTTTAGAAACATTTTTGCTCTAAAAGTTGCGACGTTTACTTGTTTATTGAGCAAAAGGGAAAAACAGAAGGAAAACAAATATATGAAAAAACTTGTGAAATTAATTTACATGTATCTCAAAGTTTATGTTGAGGCCTCAGCAACGTGCATGAATGGTGTGAGGAGTATCCCTTGTTCGTTGATTGAAGAAAAGGTTCTCGATGGAGGACTACCACCAATAATGATGCTTGAGATAATGTAAGCCCAAAGGAGAATTCTAACCTAAGAGGTCAAGGGCTAGCTTCGTTAATTTGTTAAATTATTTTATTTCTTCCTTTTGTTTTTTTTGTTTATTTTAACAAATAATTTAAAGCACGCAAAATTATTTTCATATTTACATTATGTCAAAACATTTTTTTTAAGAAAAAAAAAAACATAAAACACCATGAATCCATTCTAGATTTTATAATTAATTAGAAATAACATAAATTATAATTAAGAATGCTTTGCAAAATAATATTCTTTAACTACATAGAGTCAAAATCGACAACTTCTTTCTTTAAATCAATATCCAAATAAAGGCCATTTTTGTTATTTACACGTTTTTTTTTTGCAAAAATTTATTTGATATATAATATATTCAAGACATATGTCTATTTGATAAAATTGAAAATCCATACTTCCTTTTGATAACGCATTAAAACACATGAAGTGATATATAAATATATATACCATTTTTGTTATTTACACGTTTTTTTTTTTTTTTTTTTTTTGCAAAAATTTATTTGATATATAATATATTCAAGACATATGTCTATTTGATAAAATTGAAAATCCATACTTCCTTTTGATAACACATGAAGTGAGATATATATATATATATATATATAGAATAATGCTATACACCATACTATTTAATAAATAATGCTAAAAAAAAGACTAAAGTCCTTTTTAAGTCGTCCAAATATATTGTGACAGAAAAATGATATGAAAGTTTCACATTACTCAAAAGAGTCCAGTTAAAGTTTTGCCATCAATCATTTATCACCATCAGTTATCATGTATCCTGTGTTTCAACACGTTTTCTGTCGGCAAGGCTTACATATTCAGCAACTTACCCAAGTTTTCAAAATATATTCACGACTTTTCTCAGCTGCTTCTTTTCTTTGTCTTATAGTCTTTTTTTTTATTATTATTTTTATTATTTATTATTTATTATTAGAATTTAATTGGCTAATCTAGAGTGGCTCATATAATGAAATTTCTCTACATGTTATGTATATTCCTCATGATACAGAAGAGTCCATTCAAAGTTAATATTGTGATCATTTCTCAGCTATCATACATGTATCTTGTAATTGGAACAGGTTTTCTGTCTTTTCAGTGTCAAAAATGTGTTTTTGCTATTCATCAACTTAATTAAGGTCTGTTTAGTAACAATTTGGAAAACATTTTCAAATCATCCCCTAGCCTTGGGCCCTGACTGACTATAGACAATCATGTACGTTGTTAACCCAGCTAAAATTTGAGTTGGGTTGAAAGGTATTTTGAGGTTTATGCCTCTATTTGTGTCCCTTGAATTGGGGATTTAGAGATGGTCGAAGAATTTCAAGATGGTCATGTCCCTTCTCCCCCCTTCTGATCTGTAGTTTGTTCCGCTTATAGAACTTTGCTTACTTTAACCGCCTTCTTTGACAGTCACAATTCATTTGATAGGCCGAGTCATTTATTTGACATATTTTCAACTGTTATAAAGTTGGCTCGGTTGCCTTTATTATTATTATTTTTGTAACTTTTCCCTCTCTCCTCTTCCCCACATTGAAAAAAAAAAAAAAAAAAAAAAAAAAGGAGGGGGAATTAACTCATAGTTATTTTAGTTATTTATAAGCATTTATTTAAAAAAAAAAAAAAAAAAAAAAAAAAAAATTGAACTTTGCTAGTATTATTTTTTATATTAGCTTAGATTTATCTTCTTTTTAAAGTTGGAATGCTTTGAAATGATGGTAATGTGCCAATTTTAGAGTATACATTTTAGGTAAAGTAGTTGCTTCTCATCTTGTATTTCAAAGCATTCTCATGAGATCTCTCATTCTCTTTTCCATTTAAATAAGAGTAGGAAAATCTCACTTTGTAACAACCCTTTTTCCTACGTCAATTAGTAGATCGTACTTTAACTAACATAAGTATGCTAATCTTTGCAAGCAGATTGTACTTTTTTTTCCCCTTTCTAATAAGCAAATCATTTTATGTTGATATCTCATGCTTTGGTTTAGAAACAATAAGTTTAATTCCTCTTGTATCCCCCTCCCGCGTTCCTGTATCGTATTTGAATAAATAAAATAAAATTATAAAAAAAAATAAAGAAAAAGTGGAACTCCTCCACTGAATTCAGAGCTACATGGCCTAAAAGAATTTCCTTACTAACACATGCCAGCTGGTTCTAAAATGAGTCCCTTTTGTGATTCAAAGTAGTAATATCGCCTATTTTATATATATATATATATATATATAACCTTTCAAGTTTTGCCGTTATGGAGAGAATCCGTTTTTAGAAGTGTCAATTATGCTACATAGATTTTACAAATTTTTGTTTTTATTAATTACATACATTTACGTTCAATCAAAAATATTAACTAGCTATTTTGTTACGAGGAATACTAGGTTTACAAACAAATTTTAGAAAGAAAAAAAAATTACAATATAATGTGGCACAACATTTAAAATTCACTTGCTCTAAAGTCAAATATGAATTTAATAACTTAGATTAAAGAAATCTCATGTGCCATTTTTTCATGTCATGGTTTTGATCTATTTTCCAACTGATAATTCATTATATGACTCAGGACTCAAGAGTGTTGACCAGTCTATTTTCCAACGTTTGAGCTAGCATTCTCAAACGTTTATCTAAACTTTTATACAAAATAACTAATAAAAACTCATTTTATCTAATTTAAGTCACCATTTTCAAGACCTTCGTCCCACCATTTATCTAAATTTCTTCTCTCTACTTTATTAAAATAATTATTTTTAAATTTTTTATTCTTTTTAATTAAAAAAAACTATCTCCACCAAAAACTCCAAATGAAACCTGTACCCTAACTGCTAACCAAAAAAACTAGCAACTACTACCATCAAATCTCTTGCAACAACATTTTGGAGCATTTTGATCGAAGAAAAGAAAAAACCCCAAACTCTCTTACTTACTGACAACAGCTAAACAAAATTAACGTCAAAGGCAAAAATTATAGCAGCTATCAACCACAGGTAACTCCTCCCCTGCCTCCCCTTTCGCTTGCCACAGCTTCAACCATAGTTAACAGGGAAAATGACTTTGGAGTGCTCTAACAAAGAGTTTGTATCTATGCATCTCTATGCAAATACTTCTTTTCTTTTTTTATTTAAGGGGCCCACAAACTTTTGCCCCTTTTGCAGACACCCCCTATTGTTCAAAATCTATCATTTTAGTGTATCTAATTTTTATTTTCTTTCACTTTGCCCCTTTTGTTAGGATTTTCTGTGAAATCCTAACGAACCTGTGTTAAATTATTAAAATATCCTTCTTTTTTATAAAAAAATAAATTTTAAAAAAAGAAAATCTTGACCCGTGGTTTTACCTGTGGATCTAACCCACCCATATTGTGACCCACGGTCATATTATTATTATTATTATTATTATATATATATATATATATAAAAAAAAAAAAAAAAAAAAAAGAGAGAAGACTTAGGTGACCCACGGCAGTCACAAGTTGACCATGTGGGTCACTTTTTTCTTTTTTTTTTTTTAATTTTTTTAATATAATAATTATAATAATAATTTTTTTATTTATAAATAAGGGTAAATTTGAAATTTTTTAAAAAAAATTAGGGGTATAAAGGTCTTAAGGTCTTTTATTCATTTGACCGTTTGATTTAACTGCAAAATCCTAACATAATGGACAAAATGAAAGAAAATAAAAATTAGATACATCAAAGTGAGAGATTTTAAACAATAGGGAGTGTTTGCAAAAAATGCAAAAATTTGTGAAAGTAAGTGAAGTTTCTCCTTTATTTAATGACCTAACTGAAACCACGTTTTCCAGCCTTAATTGGCAAATTATTCGCCTCATCTACATGACGACATGTTACCTCAATCCAGCACGTTGAGAAACCATAGAATATTAGGGTGGTTGCTTCTGGGGCTACTTCCCTTGAGCTCAGCCCAGTTTCAAGGCCAGCAATATAAAAGTATAGAGGTTTATAAAGCTGCTTATATTTCTTCTTAAAACATGATCGAAGGAGAAAGTTATTTACCCAGTTACATTTGGTCTTCTTCTTTTCCAATTATTTAAGTCACTTTCCAGATTAATTAATTAATTTACATATTTTTATATTTCTTGCAGGCATTATTGGCACCGGCCTGCCGTCGAACATGCTTTGCGTCAGCGGTCAAAACCCATCCTCCCTCTCTCTCTCTTCCTCTCTCAATCTTCTTTAAATTTTTGGAAAAATTCACATACTCTCCTTATACTATCACTCAATTGACAATGTTTCCACAAACTTTCAATTGAAAGAATGTCCCTCCTAAACTACAAGAAAATTAACAATGTCCACCGAAGGCCACTAAAAAGACAAAAATGACTATAATTTTTGTTTTTTTCTAGTAAGACAAAAATATGAGTAATGGTAAAAGTCATTCTAATGTCTTTTTTGTATCACTCCAAAGAAATGATATAGCTTTTGAAACCACCATTGGACTTGTGATTGATAACTATTGAATTTTAATTAAATGGTAATTTTAAAGGTCAACTCATTTCTGAAGTGACACAATAGAGATTCAAAAGAGACTTTTAACACTACTCCAAAAATACTCTAACAAATTTGAAAAAAAAAAAATAGATTTTAATTTTTTTAAAATTTAAATTTTATTAAAGGTACGTATTTTCGTCATTTGGGGGGGGGGGGGGGGGGGGGTGTGTGGAAGACATTGCCAATTTTTATAGTTTTTTTTTTTTTGGTGTGGGGCAGGAACATTGTTTCAATTGAGAGTGTGGAAGGATATTGTCAATTGGTTGTAGTTTGAGAGGATATGTAGACTTCCCACTTAATTATTTTTCTTTTCAGTAGATAATTTGACATTGTGAACCATAAAAAATGATTTAAAGCACAGATAAGATGAAAATGTTAATAAACTTTACATAAATATTATAATAAATATTGCGCTTAACTACTTCGAATTTGAAAGGCTATTAGTTGAGCTGTAGCCTGTAATAAAAAGAAGGAAAACTACAACTACCCCTTCTAACTATTAACAAATTTGTAATTTCCTTATGATGTCTTAATTTTTGCAATGTCGGCCAGTACTCTACCATGCATTGAGGTTAGACTATCCTCATTTCGCGATTCAAAATGACTAAAATATACATTGATGAAAGTTTTTTTATAAAATCTTATAAATAACTAAATAAGACAAAAAATTCATAAAAAATAGGAAAAAAATTAATTTTTTTTCTTATTTTTGTAGAGTTTTTATCAATATTATATATTTTTTGTCATGTTTGGCACGAAAGGGACATTACAATCCCAACAAAACTTGAAAAATTGTGAGGACATTGCAAATTCATTGGTAGTAAGAAGAGGTAAGTGTACTTTTGCCTAAAGAGAAATGCTGACAAACAGGGCACCTACATATTTGTTCTTATTATATTTATTTTGGTGATTTTCCTGTATAGGACCACCCATTGCACTAAAGATGATACTTGGGACTCCCTGTGTGATTGCTTTTATGATATATAAATGGCGTAGGGGGCATTTATCGATGTATGATGATATTGAAGAATTTCTGCAAAGCCACAATAATCTCATGCTAATAAGGTACTCTTACTCAGAAGTTAAGAAGATGACCAAAAGTTTTAAGGACAAATTAGGTGAAGGAGGCTTTGGTACTGTATTTAAAGGAAAGCTTCAAAGTGGCCGTCTTGTGGCTATAAAGATGTTAGGCAATTCCAAAGCTAACGGAAAAGATTTTATCAGCGAAGTTGCAACCATTGGAAGGATTTATCATGTTAATGTGGTACAACTCATTGGTTTTTGTGTTGAAGGATCAAAGCGGGCCCTAGTATATGAGTTCATGCCTAATGGCTCCCTAAATACATTCATATTTTCCCCAGAAGTAAGTTCTCTCCTAAGCTATGACAAAATGTATGATATAGCTCTAAGAGTGGCTCGTGGAATTGAATATCTACATCAAGGATGTGACATGCAGATTTTGCATTTTGATATCAAGCCTCACAACATTCTTCTTGATGAGAATTTTGCTCCCAAAGTTTTTGACTTTGGCCTAGCAAAGTTATATCCAGCAGATGATAGCATTGTCTGTTTAACTGCTGCAAGGGAGACATTAGGATACATGACTCCTGAGTTGTTCTACAAAAACATTGGAAGTGTCTCATATAAAGTTGATGTTTATAGTTTCGGAATGTTATTGATGGAAATGACAAGTAGAAGAAATAACTTGAATGCATTTACAGACCATCTAAGCCAAATTAACTTTCCTACTTGGGTTTATGAGCAATTGCACGATGGAAAGGACATAGAAATGAAAGATGTTACTGAAGAGGAAAAGAAAATAGGCATGAAGATGATCATTGTCGCATATGGTGTATACAGATGAAGCCAAGTGATCGCCCTTCAATGAACAAAGTCGTACAAATGCTTGAAGGAGAAGTTGAATACTTACAAATGCCTTACAGGCCTTTCCTATCATCATCAGAGAGAATCATAACAAGTGGTGGAGATAATTCGAATCAATCAAATGAATCGAGTCAATCATCTCAATCTTAAACACAAATTAATTTAGTTGTGAGTCTTTTTATTTATTACATCTCCGCTAAAGGAGAAAATTTGTTTTCATATATATTTGATAGCGCAAATATGCTTAATATTTATGTGTAACAAATAAGAGTTTGTTTGACTTTAGATAACTCTTTATTACATGACTTTTCTATTTTCGATTATATTTTCTTATAGTACTTGACCAATGAATTGACTTTAAAGTTTGAGAAAATATGTTGCTATTCTTCATTCTCTACTAGTAATCATCTTCTTTGTGAATTTGGCATATTGGATTGGGGATCAATCCTGTCATTTGGAGATAATGTTGGTGATATTCATAATTTTTTTCTTTTCAATTAAGGTGGAAAATAAAAAACAATCTAAGTCGTTTTTCGAAAGCTATGGAAGCATAGAATGTTAAAACATTGATTACATGTTTAAAGTCACCCTAAAAAGCTTTTGGGTCCTATGTGTATGTCGAGTGGGAATTGATTGAAATGCTTGTAAGATATTTGAGAAACACTAGAGAAGAATGTGACTGCTTGGAATTCGATGATAATTTAGTTCGTGCAATTAGGGTACCCAAGAAAGGCAATAGATTTGTAATTAGATATGATTATGAGTGGGTATGTGCCATTTTGCTTTACTCTAAACGGAGTTTTGTCGGCTTGCTCGTAGTTAGAATTCCACCTTGGGCAACAATTACATTCTTAGGTTGCTTGGGTGGCATTGGGTTTGGATGCTTGTGATGGTTATTGTTTGGTGTCAATTTTGAGGCTGTGTGAATTCATTTTCTTGGCCCAGGCCCATTCACATATTTTTGCCATTTATCAGCTTCAATGCATGTATCCTGTTGGAAACACAAATTTTGCCACTCACCGTCGCCATCGTTTACAACAATTCAGAAACTTCGTTGGGTCTACAATCTACATTGAGATTTCATAGAAGATAATGTGGGTAGAAGAAATGAGATAGAAGAACGAAATTGACTTGTAAATTGTAATTCTCAAATTAATTATGTATCTACCCTATGCCTACGCGTCACTACAACAAAAATGGGTTTTAGTGACGTGTATACTATTCATTAATATCTGCTACGTTACCATTTAGTGATGTGACAGTTAATGACACGTTACTAAAATATTTAGTAACGTGTAAAACTCCACATGTCACCATTTGGTGATGTGTCATAAATAACACGTTACTAATTGGTAACGTGCCATTATGACACGTTACCAAATTGGTACAATATGGTATTGGGCACCGGCGCCTAGTTGGTTTCCAATATTTTTTTTTCCCCCTTTTTCTTTCTTTTTTTCCCTCCTATTTTTTTTCTACCTCCCCAGCACACTCTTCGAAGAAGAGGGAATTTCCTTTTTTCCTCTCCAGCAACTCCTTTCTCTTCTCACAAGCAACTCCTTTTATCCTTTTTTCCTCTCTCTCCGGCAACTCCTTCCGGCAGGTTCGGCATTTCTCCGTCCATCTCCTCAAGTATATATTCCTCAACATATATATAGCTTGTGTTTTGCATTAATATATTTGGGTTTAATATATATAGCTTGTCTTTCTATTGTTAGAAAGAATGGCTAGGTTGAAACAAGCCAAAGAAGAGGCTAAAAAGGAGATAGCTGAATATCGGGCCTAAATGGAGCTCGAGCTCCAAATCTGCAGATATTTGTATATGTTGTTGAAACTGATTCAAGGCATTTTGAGTTCTATGATATTATTTGATGGTTTATTCAATCTGATTCCATGATATTATTTGAAAAAAAAAAAATCAGATTCCATGATATCAACTGTGCTGGGTTTGGATATTTGAAAATCAAATTCCATAATATTATTTGAAAAAAAAAAATTCCGGAAAAAAAAATTTGAAAAAAAAATTTTCAAATTTTTGTTCGGAATTTTTTTTTAATAATTTTTTAAACTTTAGTAACGTGTCAAGTTTGACGGTGACGTGTCAAAATTGACACGTTACTAAAAGTTTAGTAACGTGTCAGAAATTGACACATTACCATTTAGTAACGTGTCAGAAACTGACATGTCACCATTTGGTGACGTGTCAAAATTGACGCGTTATTAAAAGTTTAGTAACGTGTCAGAAACTGACACATTACCATTTAGTAACGTGTCAGAAATTGACACGTTACTAAATCCCTAGTAGTTACGACCAATTTAGAAACGCCCCAGACACGTTACCAATTACACGTTACTAACTTTTAGTAACGTGTCAACAGCCTTGACATGTCACAAACGGTCCGTTACCAAAAAATTGAATTTTTGTAGTGACGTGTAGGCAAATAAATGGTGTGTCAAGGACTCAAGTCTCATTGAAGAAAAAGTTTCTCACGGATCATCAACATTAATAATTGTGGTTTTTTATTTTTTTTTATTTTTTCAAGATAATGTAGACCGTAATGGAGAAGTCTCAACATCACATTAGTAGGTCAAGTAGTCAATAATCAGGATATTCACACGTATTGACTAGAAAAATCAGCCCCAATGGACCACTTGCTCCTTTCTTCGAAGTTCATCAATAGAAATCTTAAGACTTTAAGAGATAAATTAAAAACTCTGCGAGGTGATCGTCTTAATTAATTAATTAATTATTTATTTATTTTTAAACAATGACTTATTTAAAGGTTGGTCGAGATTGTCTCATCAGCATTAAAAATAATTGTAAGATAAAAATGCGATTTTTAACTCTACTATTTAAAAAAAAAAATCAGAATTACTCCTTACCTTTTTGTGCATTATCAAATGTAAATGTTTTTCAAAAAACAAGAAATTACAAAAAGCAAAAAAATGCCTCCAAGACCATATAATATCAATTAGTTGCTTGTGTTCTTTTCTTTTGACTAGGATTTTTGCCATCATATCCACCATTAACGACCACGCGTATGACTTGTTGAAAGCGCTTTCTCTCATTTCGTTGCCATCAATCAAGGTTTCCAACGACTTGACGACATAATTGAGTCACTCTATAACCAATTATATGACTCGGACCAAATGCATTATTCAGATTTCAGAGTAGATAAGGGGGTAGAAAAATTAGAAACATGACGCGGACATGTTTGAATACTATTTTTTAGACCGATCACTTTTTATTTTTATTTTTTTATTAATGTTAAATTAAAAATTAAACATTGTGCAAAACTGAACTATTTTTATATGGTTTAAACTTTAAAAACTATTTTCAAATATCTATATAAAAAAAATTTCAATTAATTATTTTTGAAAAAATATATTTTTTATAGAATATTAAATTTTTAGTTCCTGAAACTATTTTAAATTTTCAATTTAGATCAAATAAAATAACTGAAGATATCCAGGTTTTGATTTTTTTTTTTTTATTCACTAAAAATGATTTTTGAAGACACCATGCACGAAATAAACTCAGATGTTGTAATCTTGAAGATTATCAATTATGAAATATCGAAAGAAGATTTACAAACTCGCATTTTATGGATACCATAATTAAGGATAAAAATTATTTTATGGGGGTGTTTCTGTTTCATGATGCTTTAAATATTTGAGGACCACGCTAATATTACTTTTCCCTTCCAATTTCTCTTCTCTTGTTTGGACGTTGAACACCATTTAAGAGGACTTTTCTTAGCTGCTTCTTTTCTTGTCTTGTATATAGTTGATCTCTTTTTCACGACTAATTCAAGTGACATTTCTTTGGATGCTATGAAAATTTCACATGATACAAAAGAGTCCATTTTTAAGTTAGTTTTCGATCTTATAACCATCGAATGCTAATATCCATAGAAGAATCGATGAGAGGATCTTGTGGGCTTGAATTTTTTGTGCTACTCTACTCCACAAAAATTATACTTGTGACGCATTTGACAGCTCCATATCTAATGGTCAAGCACCAAGCCCACCCAAACATGATTAAAATGCGGTAGATGGATGGTCGTAAATAGAATGTTTTGGTAGGCTTGGCATGTACAGATCCAGCTACAGCTGAGCTTTAAAACTTGATATGGGTATGTATTTGACTGCTTGAGGCTGTGTGGATTCATTTTCTTGGCCCAGGCCCATTCACATATTTTTGCCATTTATCAGCTTCAGTGCATGTATCTGGCATGTTGGAAGCATGAATTTTGCCATTCACCGTCACCATTGTTTACAACAATTCAGAAACT
Organism: Corylus heterophylla; assembly: GCA_016403345.1. NCBI lineage: Eukaryota > Viridiplantae > Streptophyta > Magnoliopsida > Fagales > Betulaceae > Corylus > Corylus heterophylla. Next base: position 43,171 of record JADOBO010000030.1, read on the forward strand.
TACATTGAGATTTCAAGTAGATATATTGGTAGAAAAAATGGGAAAGAAGATTCGGATAGGTTGGGTTTACTGTTTTTTGGATACAAATTTTGTTTCAAATAATTGTTTACAAATAATTATTTTTAAAAATAGGTTATTTTCAGAAAATATCAAAATGTTGTTTCCTAATTCAATTTAATACAAATAAAACATTAATTGAAAACAGTTGTTTTGTGAAAATATCCCATTTACTAGTTGATTGAAGAAAAAAAGTTCCCAAGGACTGGCATCAACAATTAATGACCATTGAATTTGAGGTAATGTAATGCAAAAATGATATCATGAAATGAGCACACATTGATTTAAGTGTAGATCCATTTAAAACAAACACACCACTTATGAGTGAATTTTATAATAGAAATTTTTGTGAGTATATAATTTTACCATCATTTTATTATAATGTCAAAGATGACTCGTGATACATATAAACTCATCCATCTTCTGCTCATAGGACAATGTTAGACACAAGCTCTTTTTTTTTTTTTCAGCAAGATTTACAACTATTCAGCAATTTAGTTGCGTCTACGATAAGGTTTCGACTTTCAAAGTCGCTAGAAAAAAATACTTTGGTACTGTAAGAATCAAAACAAATGTGAAATTGACATGCATGCATGATGCATCTCAAAGTTTATGTTTAGTAACATGCATGAATGGTTTGAGAAGTCTCATGCACTTGTTAGTTTATTGAAGAAAAGGTTGTTGAAGACAACCACCAACAAGGATGGTTGAGATAATGTTAGCCAAATATAGGAAAATCATACCCTCAGAGGTCAAGAAACTCATACGGATTGAATAAGCAAGCATTACCCTTCTGTGTGGGGGTAGAGTACTTGTCTATTGCTCATATTTAACCAATGAATTATGTTTCAGTTTATGAAGGTAGGATGCTATTTTTGGTTATCCATTAGTCATCCCCTGCTTTCAAAATTTGGCATATTAGATAGGACCATCCTTGACCTTTACAAATACTTTTGGTCACAATTTTAAACGTTGAAGAGAAACCAAGTTAATTGAGCAGCTATTTTCTCAAAGCCTTGGAAGCGTAGTGTTGAAATAGATGTTTGGTGTAATGTGTGTGCAAGATGTTCAGCCGTGTGTCTTGTGGGTTGGGCAATTTTAATAGTTTGATGAAGCGGCAAAGCCTACTCAAACATGACTAGGACGCAGTGGATGATCCTAAAATAGAATGTTTGGCATTAATGGTGAGTGGGCTTGGCATGTACAGCTCCTGCTACAGATGGGCTTTAAAGCTTGATATGGGAATTTGACTGCTTGAGGCTGTGTAGATTCATTTTCTTCAACCAGGCCCATTCACATATTTTTGAAGCATTGATTAAAGCCAGAGCCCAGAAGAAAAAAGACATGCATTGTTTTCAAAATGAACTCACGATAGAGACTAGTGTCCTGCCGAAAATGTCATTTATTTTCCAAAAACAAAAAAAATATGCCTCCATGACAATAAAGGGACCTCCAACGCCAGAGAGGAGGCCTCAACGGCCATGGAGGTCCAACATCCATAGCTCCATGTACTTGGGCCTTCTATAGCCATGAAGGGACCTTCATAAGCCTCACAGCCCTGGAGGGGCTACGCATGCATGGAGGCAACCTCCATGAATATGATCCTCCATTAAATAACAAGTTTTTTATGCGTCGATGGTCGGTGGGCTTGGCATGTGGAGTTCCAGCTACAGCTGGCCTCGGTGATTCAGCCTGCACCTTTAAACCTGCCAAGGGGCTTTGAGTGCTTAAGGCCGTGTGAATTCATTTTCTGGAATTAGGCCCATTCATTTGCTTAAGGTTATGATTCTCTGCGTCTTGGTACAGTACTCAAAATTTTCTTAAATGATTTCTTTCCCAGTACTTGAAGAAATCATTAATATAGTACGTATTTGAAAAAGATTATTTTTTTTGAAAAACCCTCTAGTACTGTAGAAAGAAAAATCAAGGGGCAAATTCAATCAATGCAGTGTAATAAAATAGAGATTACAACACTCAAGTTTATGCCCAAATACTTGAGTTTACAACAATTTGAGAAATACAACGATATCAATCATGTAGGAAAAATATAATCTCACCACATACTACCATATATAATTTGGAAAAAGAAGCAAGAACCCCACATTAAATATTGTCCGTTCGTTAACCCATTTAGAGTTTGCTTTTTGATTTTTAACAAAAAAAAATTAAAAGCATTAATAGACAATTTCAAACATAAAATACTCATAATACACTCTAAATAACTATAATCTTATCTCACGTCAGACTGTATTTTCAACTAAAAAATAATAAGTACCCTCCACAAAGTTTAATGAGAATCACGTTCCAATTTACTTTAGGAAAAGAAAATAAAAAATCCTTATTCTTCAGTCAAAGTAAAAAAAGCTCTAATGACTTTTGTTTCTTTCTAAGCTGCCGTTGGTAAAGAGTTTTGTTGTAATTTTTTTTTTTCTCTAAATAATACTAAAAATGATTAATATAATATAAAGATAAAAAGAGATTTGAATTTTTTTTAGAGAATAAAATCAAAACGTGGTACAATGGTTACTGATTTATTCAATCAATGACACCGGCGCTTAAAATGGATGTCAAATTTGAATAGCTTTAATTTTAGAGATTTCTAATTCTTAAACGAAACCACACTGCAATTCACAAAGCTAATCGTGTGGTTTGGTCTAGACATAAATCAAATGGCATGAATTATACGAGTTTCCACTTACTAAAAAAGTGATTTCTTTAGTGTTTTATAAGCCCTTAAGTCAACCCGTCAAAACTAAAAAGTCCTTAAGTTTTTTTTTTTTTTTTTTTGACTTTTTACTCACTCGATCAATCGAAATGCCAATAAAATTTATACCGAAAAAATTGTGTAACCACCGTTAGTCCCAATCAAAACGCATTGTTTTGCCACATCAGCATAATAATTTTTTTATTAATTTAATTTAAAAAAAAAAATGAAGGGGTGGCCAACTACCACCCCGAGCCACCCCCAAGCCCTATGGGGTGGCCGCAAGCCACCCAGGGGTGGGCAAGGGGTGGTTTGCCCACCTGTGGGGTGGCTTGCGGCCACCCCTTGGGTGGTTAGGCGAGCCACCCCTAAACCCATGGGGTAGCCGGAAGCCACCCGTGGGGTGGCTAATGAGGAGGTAATTATAAGTTTTGATTCTCTATAGTATTAGAGGGTTTAATTTGTAATTTGAAGATTTATCTTATAATTGTATTAAACCACAAAAAGGAAAAAGATAAGAGGTTGTTATTGTGGATAATGGGTCTTTTGCGGTTTAATAGATTAAGAAGGGTAAGGGTAATTTTGTAATATGTAGGATTAGACTAGGGACTTTTAGGGAAGGGGATTTCTAAGAGGGGAGGACTTGGCTACATTTCATTTTCACGTGAAGCCAAGAGGATCTCTCCATTTCAAATTTCCTTTATTGGTTTAGTGTATTTAGAATGACAAAATTGTCTAAAATTTTTTGAGGTTAAATTTTTTGAATGGCACTACCCTTTTAAATACCCTTCTAAATGTATTAAGCACAGTCCAAGATGTAGCTCAATTGAGAGTATATGTATGAGTAATTCTTGAATTACTCCTCAATTGAAGGTAGGGGTGCAAAGGCGGGCGGTTAAAAACCGCCCGCTAACCGTTAACCGCTATAACCGCCAACCGCCTAACCGCCTAACCGTCTAACCGCATTAACCGCTAACCGCCAATCGCTATAATCGCTTAGCGTTAGCGGTTATTGGGTCTACTAACCAGAACCGCTAATCGCTAACCGCCTTTTTATATAATATATTTTTATAATTATAATTATAAAAATATTTTATACATATAACATAATCACTTGATCATTAAATCACAATTTTTTTTAAAAATAATTAAATCACAATTTGAGTATTAATATATTATCACTATAATTTATATGATTATATCATATAATCACTTGATCATTAAATCACAATCATTTGAGTATTAAGGTCACTTGATCATTATATCATATAATCACTTGATCAAGTGATTATATATCATATAATCACTTGATCATGTACAATGATAATCACAATTGATTCAATTGAATTAAACAATATATTACTTATAACTACAAGTCTACAATTTAATTAAAGCATTATTAGATACTTTAGGAATTTAGGATTTAGGAGTTTGAACATTACCATTTACCATTAGATATTAAGTTCAATTCAAAGAAAAAAGATTATAAGTAAATATGATAAGAATTTAAATAATTAATCATATGAATCATATGATATAATTTAATGAGACCTTGAGGAAGAGGATGATTTGGCATGTAAATCGGAGTTTGATCGGTATTCATTGGATGAGTGAAAAAACAATAAAAGATTTTGATATTTTAGGTTGGTGGAAGGTTAATGCGTCCAAATACCCTACCCTCGCAGAGATAGCTCGTGATGTATTTGTCATTCCTATTTCCACTGTTGCTTCTGAATCCGCATTTAGCACCGGTGGACGTGTATTGGATTGCTTTAGGAGTTCATTGTCTCCACTTACCGCTGAAGCCTTGATTTGCACACACGACTGGATAAAGAACCGCCTAAGCAATGCCGAGTTGGAGGTGTTTTTGGCAGAATTTGATGAGCTAGGTAAATGTTTATAAATTAGTTATTTGCAACTTCATTTAGTTTTCATTATTTATTAATTTATTCTAATTATTTATTCATAGATGTGATTTAACTTTCAAGTTCAAGTGCTGCTTCATCTTTTGCCTAGAGGTTTGTTAGTAACGAAGGCTATTATTTTTTGAATTGTCATAGTATTTTAATTACAATACAATTATATTAAGCACGTTTTGATATGTGTACATGCTTGTGCCTTAATATTATTATGTTTAATATTATAACTTTTCTTCTTTTGATGCCCACAGGATTTGCTAGAGGACCAAATGAGAGGATTGATGAAGTTTTAATGTTTTATTTGTATCATTTAATGTTTTATTTGAACTTATTTTATATGTTTTGTGTTGAACTTTTTTTATATTTTTTTATATGTTGTGATGCTTATCCAATTCGAACTTTTTTTGTATATTGTGTTGATTTTTTTTTTTTTTTTTTAAAAAAGTTAATTAGATTTAATATTTAAGGAAATTTTTTAAGTACAAGTAATCAGAAATTTTTGGTCAAATATTTTGATTTTTCAATATGGGCTCTTTTTATAGCAATTGGGCCCAAGAAGATATTAAAAATACAAGAAAAAAAAATGAGGGTAAAAAAAAGCCCAAAAAAAAAAGTCCAATTTTAAAAAAGCGATTAGCGGACGGTTATCTATTTCACTAACCGCTAACCGGCCGCTAACCGCTAACCGTTAACCGCTAAGTGGTTAGCGGTTGCGGTTAGTGAAATTTACTAATCATTTAGTATGTTACGGTTAGCGGTTATCGCTACTAACTGTTAATCAGAATCGCAGACACCCTAATGAAGGTATGAGTGCAGCGTGTGTGTGTGTGTGAGAGAGAGAGAATGGACTTCACGTAAAGGCTGAATATAAAAAGCAGGGAGCATGCTTCCCTGCCTATAAAAGCAGGGAGCATGCGGTGCGAAACAGAGAGAACGAGAGGAAGAGGGGGATCGCGAGAAAGAAGAGAGAGGAGAGGAGAAGAGAGAGGGGTTGTTTTCCCTTTGCCCAGGCCAAACCCGAGAGAGAGATTGAGAGAGAGGGCCGGAGTTAGAGAGAGAGAGAGAGATGAGCGTAAGTTAGGGAGAGAGACCCGAGAGTTGAGAGAGAGCTGAGATTGGGGGAAGAGAAGGGCGTACCGTGGTGGCTGGGTCACCGGCGACGTGGCAGCAAACCCGCAATCCAGAATCGTCACGTTAGGTAATCTCTAGCATTTCCTTAGTTTAATTTAAGGATTTCGTGTTGTGTTAGCTGAATTGCTAGGAGTTCTTGTGGCCAAATGGAGAGTGTTTCTGAGATGATTTTCCACTAGAATCGAAGAGTATTTTGGGTGTTTTCTTTAGGAAAACCGAGTGTGTATTTTGTAAGGACTATTGTTTTGTTGACAAAGTTCTATGGGTTTGATTTTGGGTGATTGTGGTTGATAAAGCTAGGACTCGGTTTGGGTCTTTTGTTAGATGATTTTTAGCTGTGGCTTTTAATCCCTTGTTTAAGGTTAATATTTGGGTTGTTGACTACTTTGAAGCTTTGTGATTTTTGGGGGATTAATTATGATGGCTAGCTATTGAGGGTTTAATATGGGTTTGATTGTTCATTTGGTGCTTATGGGTTGTTGACCAATTATAGTGTTCTTGGCTTATTATTTTGTTACACTTGGGTTTTTAACAAATAGAGTTTTGATGCTTGATTTAGAGGTAGCCGGTTGCGTATTAATTTTAGGGTATCGATTTTGGGTAGCTATGACCAAATGGAGGAGAGAGTTTGGATTCTCTATTAAAAACCAAAAGTATGGAGAGGCACTTTGTAATTGGTCGGTTATGGTTTGTTGTTGTTATTATGGTTGGCTACCTTGAGTTCCTATGAATTGGTGTTTTGGTGTGTCGTATTGTTAGCTTGAGAAGGTGGGTTGTTTTATGGGTTAAAGTTATGCCTCATGGCCGAACGAAGTGTATTTTGAGGGTTGTCTTTGTGGGGGACAGATGATGATTCTAGGAGTTGCTTATGTCTAGGGGTTGCGATTGTGTTGAGGTTTAGGATCCTAGAAGGGGTTGTAGATGAGATTATTCTAACTAGGGTATTATTAATATCTAAATTAGTATTAAGAGGTGGTTGGATGTTGATTATTTTAATTTTCTTGTTTGATCCCGAGGCTTGTATACGTAGGAAAGAATAGGAATTGATTTCTTGAGCGGTTATTTTTCTTCTACGTTGCTTTGATTTGTGAAGGTAATATTAATTTATTTTTCTTTAATCATATTGCAGAAAAAAAATTGAAAGTGAAATCACACCGACAAAAGTGGTTTTGGGAATATCCTTACATTTTCCAATTTGCTTTCACAAAAATTGAAGGAGTGGGCGGTTTTGGGAAATGTTCTATTGGTAAGAAACTTTTCATTATGATTATTTAGAAATTCCGAAATCTTATATTTTTAATCTTTATTTGAGTTTCTATAATCATTCCCAACTTTCGGTTTCTTTAATTTTTTTTTTTTAATTTAACTCATTTCTCTTTTTTGAATAGAATTTTTGTATCTGGTTCTATTTATTTTTTATGATTATGTTCTGGCTGTACTCCGAGTGTTAAATTTTTTTCCTGACTTACTTTGACATTCCTTTTTTTTTCCTACTTCCTACTTGAAACTTTTTTTCTTCTTTTTGTCATTTATGCATCCACTAATTATTATTATTTTTCATTCCTGTCATTTTAAAAACAAACCCATGCATTGCACATGTTTCAAGCTCGTTATATATAATGGTAAGTGGTTAGCTATTTTTATAACCGCTACCAATGCAGTTTTGCAGTTCATAGCTGCGGCAAAGATACCTCGAAAAAAATGGGTTTAATCCTAAAATTAAAAAAATTTTCCATAAAAATTTTCCCAAATTTTCAATTTTAATTTTTTTTTAAATTTTGGGTTAAAAATTTTGGGAAGGGGGGTTGAATTTAAAATTTTTAAATAAATTTTTTAAAAAATTTTGCCAAAAATTAATTTTTTTTTTTTGGAAAAATTTGTTATTAATTTTTTTAATTTATTTAAATAAAAATTTTTTTTTTTTTGGGAATTTTTTAAAATAATAAATTTTTCAAAAAAATTTTTTGTTTTATTTTGGGAAAGGGGTTTGGGAATTTTCAGGGTTTTTGGTTTAAAATTTTTTTGGAAAAAGGGTTTTTGGAAAAAGTTTTATTTTTTTTGGGTTTGAAAATTTTTTGATGGTTGGGGACTAATTTTGTGCTTTGGCTGGGAAATTTTTAAAACTTTTTTAAACTTTTCCTTTTTTTTCCCCAAAATTTTTTTTAACTTTTAAACAAGAAATAAAAACGTTTTTTAAAATAATGTCAAAATTCAATTTTAAAATTAATAATTTCCAAAGGTTTGGGCCCGGCCCTCAGGAAAATTTTTATTTTATTAGGGGTTTTTTTTTTTAAAAAGGTTTTTCAAAAAATAATTTTAAATGGAAAAATTTAAAATTATTTAAAATTAAATTTTAATTTGTTTTAAAATTTTTCTTTAAAATAAAATTAAATTAAAAAACCTTTGAAACATTAAAATAATTTTTAAATTAAATGTTTATTTAAAGCCCATTTTTTTAAAAAATTATTGGTTTTTGTTTTAATTTTTTTTTTAAAAATTTTTGGTTTTAAAAATTTAAAAAAATTTTTTTTTTAAAAAAAAAAAATTTTTAAAAATTTAAATAAAAATTTCCTAAATTTTTAATTTAATTTAATTCATTTTATTTTTTTTGTTGTTTTTTTTAAATTTTTAAAAAATTTTTTAAATTTAATTTTTTTTAAAAAAGGGTTACCAAATTTTTATGAACAAATTTTTATTTTGGTTGGGTTAAATTTTATTTTTGGGAAAATATTTTACTTTTTTCCAAAATTTTAAATTTGAATTTTTTTCAAATTTAAACCAAAATATTAAGGTTGGGGTTTTGGGTTTTTTCCTTTTTTGGGTGCTAAATTTTTTTTTTTTTCTTTTAAAGGGTTTTTGCTTTTTTAAAAAAATTTAATTTTTTTTTTAAAAAAAATTTTATTTAAAATTTAATTTTTAAAAAAATTAAAAAAAAAATTTATTTTGGGAAAAAATTTTTAAAAAAATTCATTTTTAAAAATAACTATTTTTAAAAATAAAATTTAAAAAATAATAAAAATTTAATCCAAAAATTAAAATAACAGTTTTTAAGGTTATGGGTAAATAAAAAAGTTTAAAAATTTTTTAGGAAATTTTAAAATTTCCAAAAATTTAAAAAAAAAAGGGGGGAAAAAAATAGGTAAAAATTTATTTTAAAAAGGGAAAAAAAAAAAGGGAAACATTTTATATAAATTAAAAAAATTTAAAAAATTTTAAAATTTGGGAAAATAAAATGGGAATAAAAAAATTTTTAAAAAAATGTATTTTTTTTTTAAGAAATAAACCAAAATAAAAAAATGGGAAAATTAAAATTTGGTTGTTTTTATTTTTCCCAATTTTAAATTTTTTAAAAATTACTTTTTTAAAAATTTTAAAAATAAATAAAATTCAAAATTTTTAAAATTTAAATTTTAAAGGGATTATTTAATTTTTAAAATTTAAATTTTGAAATTTGAAAAAATTTTCTAATTTTTTTAAATTTTTAAAAAATTTAAATTTATTAAATTTATTTATTTTGAAAATTTAAAAATTTTAAAAATATGGAAATTTGTTTTTTTTGGAAATTTGTTTTTAAAAAAAAAAACATTTTTAACAAATTTTGATTCATAAATAAATTTTTCCCAAATAAAAGTTAAAATTTAATTTAAAAGGGGCCAAAATTTTTTTTAAAAAATTTGAAAAAATTTTTTTTGTTTTTAAAAAACCCTTACCCAAAATTTTAAGAAATAAAATTTTTTAAATTTGTTTTAATTTATTTATTTTAAAGATTTTTTTTTTGGGGGGATTTTTGGAAAAATTTAAATAAAAAGGCCTTTTTTTTTTTTTATTTTTTGTTTTTTTAGAAATTTAAACCCCCAAAAATTTGAATTAAAAATTTAAACCAATTTAACTTGGGAGGCCCCTTTTTTGTTTTTCAAAAATTTAAAAAGAAAAATTTTTTAAAAGCCTTTTTCTTCCCTTTTTCCTCCTTTTTTTTTTTTTTTTTTTTTTCCCCTTAAAAGGGGAATTTAAATTTTTTTTTTAAATAAAATTTTTAAAGTTTTTCCCTTTTAAAGGAAAATTTTTAAATTGGGAAATTTCATAAAATTAAAAGTTAAATTTTTTTTTTAAAAAAAAATCTTTAAAAATTAATTTTTTTAAAAAAGAATTAAAATATTTTAAAATTTAAAAATTTTTTAAAAATTTTATTTTTAAATTTAATAAATTAAAAAAAAATTTTTAAATTTTTTTTAAAAAAAAAAAAAAATTTTAAAAAAAACAAATTTTTTGGGTCCGGATTTTAAGAAAATTTCTTTTTAAATTGTTTTTATTTTTTTTTTTCTTTTTTTTTAAAAAAAATTTTGGGTTTTTTTTTGTTTTTTTTTTTTATTTTTTTAAAATTGTTTAAATTCTTTTTAATTTAGAAATTAATTTTTTAATTATTTTAAATTAAATTTAAAACCCAAATATTTTAAAATTTATTTTTTTTTTTTTTAAAAATTTAAATTTGATTAATTTTTTTTTTTAAAAATAAATGTAAAATTTTCTAAATAAAATTAGTTTAAAAAATTTTTAAAAAAAATTTTATTTTAAAAAAATTTTACCCAAAACAAATAAATTAAATTTTAAAAAAAAAAAAAGGGATTTTCCTAAAAATTTTAAAAAAATTTTTTTTTCCTTTAAAATCTTTCATTTGGGGGGACTGGTTTTTCAAACTAGAACCGAAAAGATTTATTATTTTTTGGTTTTTAAAAGCATCCCTTTTGGGTGGGAAAATTTGGGGAAAAATTTAAAAATTTTTTATTTTAAATTAATTTTATTTTTTTTTTTGTCAAAAAAGTTTTAAATTTAAAAAATTTTCTTTTTTGGGAAAAAAAGAAAAAAATTTTTATTTTTTTTAAAAAATTTTTAAAGGAAATATTTTAAAAAATTTTTTTTTTTTTTTTTATTAAAAATTTTTTAAAAATTTTTGGGAAATTTTTTTAAAAATTCCAAAGAAATTTTTAAATTTTTGTTTAAAAATTTTTTTGTATTTTTAAATTTTTTTTAAAAAAAATTAATTTTAATTTTTATAATCTTTTTTATTTAAATTTTTTTAAATTTTTTTTTTTAAAAAAAATTTTTTTTTAAAATTTTTTAAAAAAAGGATTTTAAAAAGGGCCAATTTAGGGTGAAAAAAAATTTTTTTGGAAAAATTTTTTTGGTTTTTTTTTTAAAATGTTTTTTTTTTAAAAAAATTTTTTTTAAAAAATTTTGCCTCCCCTTGGTATTTTTTTTTGGGGTTTTTTCCCCGGAAATTTTAAAAAAATTTTTTTTTTAAAAAAAAACATTTTTTTTTTTTTTTTTTTTAATTTAAAAATAAAATTTAAAAAAGAAAAAAAAATAAAAAAAAAAATTTATTTTAATTTAAAGATTTAAAATTTTTAAATTAAATTTTTTTTTAATTGCCCCATTTTAAAATTTGAATTTTTTTGAAAAATTTTAGAAATTGGGGCTAAAAGAAAAAACCCATTTTTAATAAAATAAAAGGGGGGCCCAATTGTTTTGGGGGTTAAAAAAATTTTTTTTATTTAAAAAATTATTTTTTTTTTCAAAATTATTTAATTTTAAAAATTTTTAAAATGTCCTTTTTTTTTAAATTTTTAATTAAAAATAAACTTTAATTTAAAAATTTAAACACATTTTTTAACTATTTAAATAACTGGGGTAAAAATTTTTTAAAAGAACCGGAGAAATTTATTTTTTTTTTGGGTAAATGGTTTTTTTAAAAAAATTTTTTTCTATTTAAATTAAATTTTTATTATTTAAAAAAAAATTAAATTTCTTTTTAAAAATTTTTAAAAAAAATATAAAAAATTATTTTTTTTTAAAATTTAAACAAAAATTTGCCTTTTGGAAAAATTTTTTTTTTGTTTTTTTTTAAAGTTTTAAAAAAAAAAAAAAATTTTTTTTTAAAAAAACCATGGGGAAACGGTTTTTAAATTTGTTTTTTTAAAATTTTTTTTAAAATTTTTAAAAAAAAAAAATTTTTTTTTTTTTTAAAAAAAAAAGGGACAAAACCCCCCTGGTTTGGGAAACTTTTTTTTTAAATTTATTTTAAAAAAAATTGGCCCCCCCAAATTTTAAAAAAAAAGGGGAAAAGGAAATTTGAAAAAATTTTTAAAAAAAAAAAGAAAAATTTTTTCTTTTTAATTTTAAATTTTGTTTTAAACGAAAATTTTACTTTTAAATAAATTTTTCCCAATTTTTAATTTTTTAATTAAAAAAAAAAAAATGAAATTTTTTAAATGAATAAATAAAACCAAAAATTTCTTTGGTTTCAAAATTTTGGAAATTTTAGGGATTTTCCCTTTTTTTTTTTTTGGGGCCTTTAAAACTTTTTAAAAAATTAATTTCTTTCCCTTTAAAAAAAAAAACTTCTTTAATAAAAAACCTTTTTTTTTTTTGGAAAATTTAAAATCAATTTCCCCTTTGGTTTTTTTTTGGGAAATCTTTCCCAAAATCTTTTTAAATTTAAAATTTTTAAAAAAAATTTCCTTTTTTTTAAAAATGAATATTCCAAAATTTAAAATTTTTTTTAAAAAATCAAAATTTTTTTTTAAAATTTCTTTTAAAATTTTGGAAATCCTTTGAGACTTTAAAAATTTCTAAAATTGTCATTTGAACCCAAAATTTTAAATTAAAAAAGAAAAACTGAAAAAATTAAAAAAAAAAGGGTTTTTTAAAATTAAATTTTTTAAAAAATTTTATTATAAAAAAAGGGGGAAAAACCCAAATTTTTTTTGGGAAATACCCCGGGAAAACCCAATTAAAAAAAAAACAAAATTAAGGAAAAATTTCTTGGTTTTTTTAAATTAATTTCATGAATTTTTGAACCAAAAAAACCCTTTAAACCCTTCAAAACCAAACAAGCAACCCCCCGCCAAATTTTAAAATTTTATTTTTTTCCCCATTTAAATTTTTTTTTTTAATTTTTTCCCCTTAAAGGGAAAATTTTAATTTTTCCTTTAAATAAATTTTTCCCCTTTTTCCTTTAAAATTTTTCCAAAGCTTTCCCAACCTAAAACCATTTCCCTTTTTTAAAAATTTTTATTGAAAGGGATCTTTTGGGGAAATTTTTTTCCAAACTTTTAAAAAATTTCTTTTTTTTTTCAAAAATTTTAGGAAAACTTTAATTTTTTAAAGAACTCAAATTTCCCAAAATGGAAAAATAAAATTTTTAATTTTTTCCCTAAAAAATTTTAAATTTGGGAAGAAAAATTGTCAAAAAACCAAATTTTTTCAAAATTTTTCATTTAAATTTCCCAAAAAAAAAATTTTTGGGCCTTAAAAAATTTTTGAATTTTTTAAAATTTTTCCAAACCTTTTTCCCCGAAAAAAATTTAAAGTTTATTTTTTTTATTTTAAATTTTTTTTTTTGATTTCTTTCACTTTTATTTAAAAATCCCCAAAAAACCCTTTTAAAAGAAAGGGAAAATTCGCCTTTTTGGGAAATTTAAAATTTCATCCCAAAAAATAAATTAAAGGGAAACAAAAAGGGGGTTTTAAAGGAAAAAAATATTTAGTTTTTGTTTAATTTTAAAAAAAAAATTTTCCCAAAAATTTTTGTTGTTAAGTTTTTAAAAAATTTTGTAATTTCAAAAAAAAAATTTTGGAATTTTTATTAAATTTTAGAAATTTTAAATCCCTTTTAAGTTTAAATTTCAAACTTTAAAATTAGTGGCAATATGTAAGAACCTATATCTCTCTTTTGATTTTGATTTTTGATTTTATTTTTTATATAAACAGACAATTCCTTGCAATGTGAAGCTATTATTAATGTTTACATAAAAAAAATAGGGGACGACAAATACTATATTTTCAACTTTAAAAAAATATGTTGATCGAGTTTTAATTCTATGTTTCCAAACACTAATGTTATTCTTTTATTGGTCAAAACAGTATCAGACCAACAACTAAGTGTGCTAATTGACAAAGGTGAGGTTTCAATCTCAAAAAGTTATTTGCAGAGGATAGTATAGAATGACACAATTACATTGAAATGGATTGATTGTCCTTGATGATGAAGCAAGTAGAGGATAACAATTGTGCTCGGGAAATGGGTTTTTTTTTTTTTTTTTTGGTAAGTGCTTGGGAAATGGTTGATCACAAACTTGTAGGTTTTGTTTAGATTTCTGAAACAATGAGGAAAATGAAAAATAGCTTAAATTTCTTAAGAAATTAGCTTCTTAATAAAAATTTTCTTTTGCCTGCTTCCCCATTGTTTCCTTGATAAGATAGCTACAAAGGGTTAGTATTGAAACCTTGTTTTACAAGCCCAAGTAAGTAAATAACTTATCCACTACTACAACTTCAGCTCAAGGTCGTTGTGAAGGTATATAATCGAGATCAACCTAATTGAAAGCCCACACCTATAAAGTTAAGAGGTTAATACTAATGAAGGAAGGCCCTAGGTGAGATTTGTTTATGCAATTTTATTAATGATTTTTTTTTTCTTATTACTTGCAGGTCCTGCAGTCTTATTATTGATAATCACGACCATGGGCTACGGTTAGAACCTTCTCTCATTTGATCTTCTTAAATTTTGTTTTTCCTTTCTAGCAGATCATTCTTTACATTGTAAAACACGAATAAACATGCAGTCAGAGTGAACATATTAATTATTATCCAAAAAAAGATAACAAGTATTGTACTTAATTACTAGGATCAAGTAGGCAATTAATTGAGCTATAAATATGCTCAAAAAAAGATTTTACAGCAATGCATCATGCATGCAACATGTGTTCGCTTATAATTCATTTTTTGTGATGGATGTTCTTGCATAGGACTATACCTTGCAGCCAAAGTTGCGTTAGGGACTCCATGTGTGATTGCGGTTTTGGTATATAAATGGCGTAGACGGCATTTATCCATGTATGACGCGGTTGAAGAATTTTTGAAAAGCCACAATAACCTCATGCCAATAAGGTATTCTTAGACAGAAATTAGGAAGATGACAAAAAATTTCAATGACAAATTGGGTGAAGGAGGCTATGGCACCATATTTAAAGGAACACTTCGAAGTGGCCGAATTGTAGTTATAAAGATGTTGGACAAGTCCAAAGCTAATGGGCAAGACTTTATAAATGAAGTTGCGACCATTGGAAGAATTCACCATGTTAATATAGTACAACTCATTGGTTTTTGTGCTGAAAGATTAAAACAAGCTCTTGTATATGAGTTCATGCCTAATGGCTCACTAAATAAATACATATTTTCGTCAGAAGCATCCTCCTAAGCTATGAGAAAATGTATGAAATAGCTCTAGGAGTTGCTCGCGGAATTGAATATCTACATCAATGATGTGACATGCAGATTTTGCATTTTGATATCAAGCCTCACAACATTATTCTTGATGAGAAATTTTACTCCCAAGGTTTCTGACTTTGGCTTGGCAAAGTTATATCCAACAGATAACAACATTGTTTCTTTGACTGCTGCAAGAGGGACATTAGGATACATGGCTCATGAATTGTTTTACAAAAATATTGGAGGTGTATCATACAAAGCTGATGTTTATAGTTTTAAAATGTTATTGATGAAAATGACGGGTAGAAGAAAGAACTTGAATGCATTTGCAGAACATTCAAGCCAAATATACTTTCCTACTTGGGTCTATGACCAATTCCATGACGGAAATGACATAGAAATGGATGGTGTCACAGAGGAGGAAAAGAAACTAGTTACAAAGATGATCATTGTCGCACTATGATGTATACAAATGAAGCCAAGTGATCGTCCTTCAATGAACAAAGTCGTAGAAATGCTTGAAGGAGAAGTTGAATGCTTAAAAATGTCTTCCAAGCCTTTCTTATCATCACAAGAGGAACACATATTTGAAGCCAAAGGGACTTCAAGTCAAACATTTTCATCAATTCAATCAAATGAGTCAAGTCAATCATCTTTATTTCAATTGCAAATTAATTAATATGAAGATATTGATTTAATCCCCATTGAAGGGGGTAATTAGTTTTCTCATCTATACTAGATAGCACAAAAATGCTTGATATTTATGTGCGGTAAATAAGATTTCCTTCTATTTCAAGGTTATTCTGCTCGAGAGGAATTGTATTTCTTATGACACAATTTTTCATGGTCATGCTAAAAGTTTGAATTTTGAAAAAGCCTTTGACCTTCTTCATGAAACCAGAGGATACACGAATCGAGGCAAACAAATACATGGCAGTGTACTAAAAACAAGGTATGTGTAAAACAAATGCATTTTTGGTCTCCATATGTTGTAGGTGTGGAAACGTAGAATCTGCTGTCCATGTTTTGAAATCCACTTATAATTGGATTATGAAGAATTTATGTTTTTGAACAGTATATAATTCTTCCAACATGATTTATGGTTGTGTCATAGAGATTACTATTAGATTCAAAAAAGCCATTGACAATCAGACTTAAACTTCAATAGCAATACATTGTGTAGAAGATTAAACTCCTAAACCAAATCCCTCATTACTGCAAGTACCAAGTACAAAATCCAAAGGTACACAACAGAAAGATTGAGTGCACTTGCGTGCAAAAAGGATGATTTGGTTAACTAGACGATTGTCTGACGAGAGGGATGGGCTTGAAGACAACCTAAAAGCCCAATTTCTTTTGTGAGAGCCTTGACTAGGTCTTATGAAGAAATGGTTATTAATCACGGGTGGAAGATATGAACATTTCTAGTGAATCATTTTATAACAATTTTATATGCTAGAGTTCGTCTAAATCTTTAAGAGCAGAAGCCAACCAGAAAAAAACACAATTATATGGTAGATTCTACTCATTGTTCCAAATTTATTTATGAATTCTTCCTTGTTTCCTTCGTAGCGTGCAATATGAATTTCATTAAAAAAAAAATCATTTAAATAGTGTTCCATAACCTCTTCGGCCTAACTTCTCAATAAATTAATTCGCAATCCTTTTTTATGCTACTTTACCCCATAAAAATTACACTTGTGACGCATTTGACAGCTTCATATCTAATGGATCAAGCACCAAGCCCACCCAAACATGATTAAAATGCGGTGGATGGATGATCGTAAATAGAATGTTTTGGTGGGCTTGGCATTTTCAGATCTAGTTACACCTGGGCTTTAAAACTTAATATGGGTATTTGACAGCTTGAGGTTGTGTGGATTCATTTTCTTGGCCCAGGCCCATTCACATATTTTTGCCATTTATCAGCTTCAGTGCATGTATTTGGCCCATTGGAAGCACGAATTTTGCCATTCATCGTCACCATCGTTTAAAACAATTCAGAAACTTACATTGAGATTTCAAGTAGATATATGGGTAGAAAAAATGGGAAAGAATATTCGGACAGGGTGAGTTTACTGTTTTTTGAATACAAATTTTGTTTCAAATAATTGTTTGCAGATAATTATTTTTAAAAATAATTTATTTTCAGAAAATATCAAAATGTTGTTTCCTAATTCAATTTAATACAAATAAAACATTAATTGAAAATAGTTGTTTTGTGAAAATATCCCACTTACTAGTTGATTGAAGAAAAAAAGTTTCCAAGAACTGGCATCGACAATTAATGACCATTGAATTTGAGGTAATGTAACGCAAAAATGATAAATCCTACCCTTATCATGAAATGCACACACAATGAATGATTTAAATGTAGATCCATTTAAAACAAACACACCACTTATGAGTGAATTTTATAATATAAATTTTTGTGAGTATATAATTTTACCGTCATTTTATTATTATGTCAAAGAGGACCCATGATACATATAAACTCATCCATCTTCCGCTCCTTGGTCAATGTGAGACACAATATCTTATCTTTTTCAGCAAGGTTTACAACTATTCAGTAACTTAATTGCGTTTATGATAAGGTTTCAACTTTCAAAGTAGATAGAAAATAATACTTTGATACTATAAGAATCGAAACAAATGTGAAATTGACATGCATGTATCTTAAAGCCTATGTTCAGTAACATGCATGAATGGTTTGAGAATGCACTTGTTAGTTTATTGAAGAAAAGGTTGTTGAGGACAACCACCAATAATGATGGTTGAGATAATGTTAGTCAAATATGGGAAAATCATACTCTCAGAGGTTGGGAAACTCATACGGATTGAATAAGCAAGCATTACCCTTCCATGTGGGGGTGGAGTACTAGTCTATTGATGAAATTGTAGAAATGCTTAAAGGAGAAGTTGAATATTTACAAATGATTTTCAAGGCTTTCCTATCATCGGAGAGTCCCATAACAAATGCCGGAGATACTTCAAATCAAACTTTCTCATCAATTCAATCAAATGAATTAAGCCAATCACCATAATTTAATTGCAAATTAATTGTTATGAGTTTGCTTAATTACATTCTCATATATTAAAGGGGACAATTATTTTTTCTCATCTATATTTGATAGGACAAAGATGCTTGATATTTATGTGTGGTAAATAAGAGTTCCTTTGATTTATGATATCTTGCCTTATTACATCCTTTCTTTTGTTCGAACCCTATTTGCTCATATTTAATCAATGAATTCAGTTTCAGTTTCAATTTAATTAAGAAGGTAGGATGCTATTTTTGGTTCTCCATTAGTCATCCACTGCTTTCTAAATTTGGCATATTAGATAGGACCATCCTTGTCCTTTACAAATACTTTTGGTCACAATTCGTAAGTTTTTATTTTAAACGTTGAAGAGAAACCGAGTTAATCGAGCAGCTATTAATTTTCTCAAAGCTTTGGAAGCATAGTGTTGAAATAGATGTTTGGTGTAATATAATGTGTGTGAGATGTTCAGCCGTGTGTCTTGTGGGTTGGGCAATTTTAATAGTTTGATGAAGCGGCAAAGCCTACCCAAACATGACTAGGACGCAGTGGATAATCCTAAAATAGAATGTTTGGCACTAATGGTCAGTGGGCTTGGCATGTACAGCTCCTGCTACAGATGGGCTTTAAAACTTGATATGAGAATTTGACTTCTTGAAGCTCTGTGGATTCATTTTCTTCAACCAGGCCCATTCACATATTTTTGAAGCATTGATTAAAGCCAGAGCCCAGATGGAAAAAAGACATGCATTGTTTTTAAAATGAGCTCACGATAGAGTCCTGCCGAAAATCTCAATTATTTTCCAAATATATATATATATGCCTCCATGACAAAAAAGGGACCTCCAACGCCAGAGAGGTGCCCTCAACGGCCATGGAGGTCCAACCTCCATAGCTCCATGTACTTGGGGCCTTCTATGGCCATGAAGGGACCTTCATAAGCTAGCCTCACAGCCATATATGGAGGGGCTACGCATGCAAGGAGGCTACCTCCATTATCCTCCATGCACACCTAGGCAATTGCCAATTTTTTGTTTTTATCATTTTTTTTCGTGTTCAATAATAATAATTAATGGCTAGTGGAGAGTGTCTTGTCAGCACGGTTAAAGATGAATGTTTGATAGACTTATTATATCCGACATTTTTCATTTAATAATGACTCAAACCGCGTGAATCTATTTGACAAACTCGAAAATCTATGGGTTTTTTGATAATGTGTTTTTTTTTTTGATGTAAATGCTTGGAATGTGAATTGAGTTATTTATCAGCTGCGTTTGTTGCCTGTAATATTGTACCAATAACAACAACAACACTGGTTTGTATTTGTATACCTATATACAGCGTTCTTGTCGGCAACATACAATTCTTAATATCAATATATATTTGTACGACACTGAAGGAAAATTTGCTTGTAATAAGGCTCTATGATAGTATATGGAGCTTTGATGTCATTGGTTCATGTTTTTTCTCTGTGTGCATTTCATTCCTATTATTTGCTTGTAATAAGGCTTTGCCTCTTTGGTTCACCCACGTTTTATTTAGGTTTTCTTGCTTTGTTTTGTAATAAGGTTTTGTCACTCGACCACTCGCTTGGATGTGAACTGAATTTTGGTCTAGATCTTTTAGGTCGTGGATGTGAATTTTAGTCCAAACCTTCGAGTTGTGGACGTGAACTTCATCCTAACTTTTGGGTCGAGGAGGAATTTGCGCTACTTATGCATTGGATTGCGTCTGTCTTATGCAGATCTGTTATTTCAACTGATAACTAGTCATAGGTTAGCGGAGATTTTAGGTGATGTTTTATCCTTATAGCTTCGGCTATAATTTGTATTTTCAGGGCTTTGTGCTCTTACGATGTAAGAGTTTTATGCTCGTGATTATTATCAATAAAATTGTAGTGTATTTATTTTTTTTTCAAAAAAAAAAAGTTCTTAGGATATACACAAAAATAATAATTTAATTCATGAATGTGACTAAAAATAATATACAAAGTGAACTCAAAACCCTTATATTATGCTTTTGACTAAAAATAGTAATAATAATTCATGTATAGGAGGTTGCACAAAGTCACATTTTGTGCCACCAATAAAGAGTGACACATTATATATATATATATATATTATTAACCTATATAAGAGAGAGTCAAAAGCATAGGGCGGAGAACATATATAAGTAATATAACTCTAGTCACAAACACATTAAATATGATCATCAACATACATGGCCCACTTTTCTCATCGTCTAGAATACGGTTGAAGTGGGTGTATAAATAAATAAATGAACAATTTAATAATTGACTATGGCTTTTCAACGAAATTTAATGAATTCATAACCATAATATTTGATTCCAAATAAATGTGGAAGTTGGGAGATCGAAGATAATGAAGGTTGAATCCATAAATTATTATGATAGGTACGTAGAACTTAACGTATTTGACTGGTCACGTGAAAAGTGGTATTATTGACTATGGCTTTTCAACGAAATTTAATGAATTCATAACCATAATATTCGATTCCAAATAAATGTGGAAGTTGGGAGATCGAAGATAATGAAGGTTGAATCCATAAATTATTATGATAGGTACGTAGAACATAACGTATTTGACTGGTCACATGAAAAGTGGTATTATTATTTTTTATTTTTTGAAGGAAAAAAGTGGTATTATTGACTATGGCTTTTCAACGAAATTTAATGAATTCATAACCATAATATTTGATTCCAAATAAATGTGGAAGTTGGGAGATTGAAGATAATGAAGGTTGAATCCATAAATTATTATGATAGGTACGTAGAACTTAACGTATTTGACTGGTCACATGAAAAGTGGTATTATTGACTATGGCTTTTCAACGAAATTTAATGAATTTATAACCATAATATTTGATTCCAAATAAATGTGGAAGTTGGGAGATCGAAGATAATGAAGGTTGAATCCATAAATTATTATGATAGGTACGTAGAACTTAACGTATTTGACTGGTCACATGAAAAGTGGTATTATTGACTATGGCTTTTCAACGAAATTTAATGAATTCATAACCATAATATTTGATTCCAAATAAATGTGGAAGTTGGGAGATCAAAGATAATGAAGGTCGAATCCATAAATTATTATGATAGGTACGTAGAACTTAACGTATTTGACTGGTCACATGAAAAGTGGTATTATTGACTATGGCTTTTCAACGAAATTTAATGAATTCATAACCATAATATTCGATTCCAAATAAATGTGGAAGTTGGGAGATTGAAGATAATGAAGGTTGAATCCATAAATTATTATGATAAGTACGTAGAACTTAACGATTTATTTGGTCACATGAAAAGTAGTATTATTGACTATGGCTTTTCAATGAAATTTAATGAATTCATAACCATAATATTTGATTCCAAATAAATGTGGAAGTTGGGAGATTGAAGATAATGAACGTTGAATCAATAAATTATGATAGGTAGAACTTAACGTATTTGACTGGTCACGTGGAAAGTGGAATTTCAAGGAAAAGTAGGAGTTTAACAGAGTGTACAGAAAGACTGGGTAAATGACAAGTATGTTTTCATTTCTTCAATATTACGCTATGCCCCCAATTTTAATCACCATTGACTTGGTTGGTGTACATCAATCTTAGTAAATGCTCATCACGCCATGGGACCTACAAAATTTATGACATGACAAACTTCACAACTAATTCATTTTTGGGTCCATTATTTTAGACTAATTGACACGCATCCAAACAAGTTATAATATTTGAAGACTAGCAAATTTGCAAAAAAATAAAATGATCATAACTTCGAATTTTCTAAACATTACAAGTATTCAAAACAAATGGAAAAACTGGTAGCAAACCCTAGGCCTCCAGCGAATTAATCATTATGTATGTTCATGTACGTACGACTGATTAAATAGTTTTTTAAGCTTTTCAACATATATATGGTTTTAAATGTTTGAAATCTTTAAAATTAGTTTGATGGTATTATATATATGGTGTATAATAAATCTCCTTAATTCAGAAATAAACATTACTCTAATCACAACTTATGATCACCATGTGATATAATTCATTTCAAATAAACTACGGACTGGGATTAGAATCATTATTAAAAAAGTTCATTCCGTTCATGTCAATTTTTTTTTTTTTTTTTTTAACAAAATGCTTGAAAAATGTAAATGTTTTTAAGAAAACAAGAAATTACAAAAAATATTTTTATAGAATATTAAATTATTAGTTCCTGAAACTGTTTTAAATTTTCAATTTAGATCAAATAAAATAACTGAAGATATCCTGGTTTTGAATTTTTTTTTTTTTAATTCACTAAAAATGATTTTTCTTGAAGATTATCAATTATCAAATATCAAAAGAAGATTTACAAACTCACATTTTATGGATACAAATTATTTTATGGGTGTTTTTGTTTCATGATGCTTTAATTTGAGGACCACGCTAATATTACTTTTCCCTTCCAATTTAGTAATTGCAATTTAATTTGCACATAAACATCTATGATTACAGGTTGTGTTGTACGTTTTTTTCTCTTCTCTTGTTTGGACGTTGAACACAATTTAAGAGGACTTTTCTTAGCTGCTTCTTTTCTTGTCTTGTACTTCTCGTTTTCTCGACTAATTATAGTGACTTATAAAGTGACATTCTTTAGATGTTATGAAAATTTCACATTATAGAAGGTTGAATGAAATTTCCTCCAAATAAATTTGGAGGAAATTTGTGTCCATATTAAAAAGTAT
The DNA here is from genome assembly GCA_016403345.1 of Corylus heterophylla. Lineage (NCBI taxonomy): Eukaryota > Viridiplantae > Streptophyta > Magnoliopsida > Fagales > Betulaceae > Corylus > Corylus heterophylla. The sequence goes on from JADOBO010000030.1 coordinate 66,032, forward strand.
TTATGAATATAGAAATTTCTTAGAAACTGGCATTTAAAAAGTGACATATACTTTTTTATTAATCTTATTAAAAAAATGCTATTATAAAAAATGTATATTCCTCATATCATAAATAACACGATTTTTTTAGAGAGTACTGAATCATAAGAAAGTCTAACAACCAATTTGTGTAGGAAATTTCTATGTTTGTCCAAATAGCAACCTAACTTGCACGGCAAATCATAGGATACATTCACTTTTTAAAAAAAAAAAAAAAAAAAAGGGAGACATTTTCCATATAAAATTAAGGACAAAAGTCCAAATAGCATGTCAAGTTGCACGGCAGATCTTCAACAATGAAACATCATCCATACATTGTTCAATAGTCCATCCCGCTTATCTGTTTGTTTGTTTGATACGATCATACGACACTCAAAGTCAACAAAAGAATGCAATATTGCCAATATCTTGGTCTGTTTGTTTCATACAAGATACGTCCCCATGCACATCTTATTTGTGTGTGGTAGGGACATCACGTGTGGTTGATTTATTGCACGTAGTGTGATAAAATTACGAGAAAGTTCAGTTTGTTCATATATATGATTGTTGTAATTGTAGAATTATTTATATATTGTCGAGTCCCAGTCAAATTAGCATTCGTGTTAAATTGTTAAACTAATTTGTGTTTGTCTTTTGTTGGTCATTAAGATTATTGTATTAATTTATTTATTGTCGAGTCGAGGAGGATGAGTTTCGGTAGGAGAATGTTGCTACATATGTATCGAATTGAGTCTCTTTGGAGTAGATTTGTTGTTACAACTGAAAATTAGTCATGGGTTAGCAAATTTTGATGTCATAGATAGGCAGAGACGGGGCCAGCCTTGCAAATGGGCAGGGGCCCATGTCTAAAAAATTTAGTTGGTAAGGGCCAATTAGCAAAAATTTAACTATAATTTTTTTTTTTTTACCTTTAATTTTTTCTTGTCATTTGGGAGGGCCTGGCCTGTGATCCCCTTCCTCCGTCCCTGTAGATAGGTCTTGAATATTAGATTGTTATGTATGTATTTATGACTTATAACCTTGTACCTTCGGTCAGGGATGAAGCCAGAAAATTTGATGGGAGAAGGCCAGCCAATTTTTTTTTTTTTTTTATTAAAAAAAATTATTTTGATTGTTTTTTATGAAATAATGACTACCGTAAGGGCCAAAAAAAGTGAGCATTTAAAAGTAAGGGCCAAAAAATAAAAAAACTTAATGGGTATGGCCCAAAAAAACGAATAAGGCCAAAATTTTTTATTGGATATGGCAAAAAAATTTAAAAATAGAACCAAATTTTTTTTGAAGGGGCCCAAATGACTAAACTTAAAACTTTACTTTACTACTTTTTTTTTTTTTTTTTTTACTTATAATTTTTTCCCCTTATTTTGGGAAGGGGACCATGGCTTACCCGGTCCCCCTCCTCCGTCTCTCGCTTCTTGGTATGATTTTCTTAGAGCTTTGCTCTGTGATGTAAGAGCTTTATGTTCGTGATCCTTCATCAATTAATGAGATTGAAATGATTTCCTTAAAAAAAAAAAAAAATCATATTGTTAATTATTTATTATATTCTTTGCAATTTTAAATTTGACATTTTATCTTATGTCTCTCAAAGAATGATGTGGCTCTTAAATTACCATTGAGTTCGTGATTGATCATTAATTATTAAATTTTAATCAAATTATGATTTTAAAAGCCACCTCATTTTTAGAGTGACACAAGAGATATTTATAGAATTGCTCATGTTTAACTTGTCAATGCGAGTCAATGCTGCGTTTTCTTTTTTGTAATGAAAAAGTTTTTTTGTTTTTTTTTTTTAATTGGGTTTAAATATATTTTTTTAATTCAATTTATTAAAATTGACATATACTCTTAGAGTATGCGAAATACATTTTTAATAAGATTAATTAAATATTTGAGATTCACTTGCACTAAAGTCAAATATGAATTTAATAAACCCATATATTGTCATTATTTTTCTATAAATTTAATAGATTAATCGTTAGATTTGTGGGGTTCACCATTGATTTATGTGGGGTTCACATAAGTGTACAAATCTAATAATTGATTGTAAGAAAATAATGGCTAAATATATATATAAAAAAAAATATTAACCTCTAACATTTATCTTTAATAAATTAGATTAAAAAAATATTTTCAACATGTGCCATTTTTGTCCTGTCATCAAGGTTTCTAGTTTCCAACTGATTCTTCATTATGTGACGCAGGAGTGTTGACCAGATGCATGCATTATTGATCAGACTTTGGATTGTATACTGGGGTAGAAAAAGCATACAGAAGACTAGGGCAGCCTGGGCACTGGGCAGGTTTGATTACTGTTTCTGGTCTTGGGGACCTACGACATCTGTCATGTGGCGTTAATGGTGAGAAATATAAATAATAATTCTCTCTATTTCATTTGAAATTAATACTATTTATTTTATAGTCAAGAGTGTATCTAACGATATATCACATCTTTCAAAAAGTTTAAAAATAATGTAACATTATATATATTATTCATTTTATTTGTAATTGAGACAATACGTAACAAAAAAAACTAATGTGAATTTAGCACTCGAACTTATTTATAATTCAGTCATTTCAAGTAAACAATATAAGACTAACTTTTTGGAGTATTATATTAGTTATAAAGTAATCCATAAAGGAGATATTCATTAGGATTGACTAAGCATGCATTGTTAAAGTATTTAATTAAATGATTAAATTTATTTATTCTTATTAAATTAAAATTTTTAAGGGTTAAATACCAAATACTCTCTTGGAGTTTCATTTTTATCACAGGACCCCCTGGGGTTTTGATAAAGGACCAAGTTAGTCCATCCGTTAGTTGATCGTTAGTTGACCGTTAGAACTGACACGTGGACCAATCAGATGTTGACACGTGGCACATTTTTAACTTTTTTTTTTTTTTTTTTTTTTTTAAAATGTATTTAAAAAAAAAAAAAAAAAATTGGGGGTGGCTCGGCCACCCCCTGGCCATGGGGGTGGCCTAGCCACCCCATCCGCCGGATGGGGTGACCATTGGGGTGGTTTGGCCACCCCCAAGGCTCCATGGGGGTGGCCGAGCGACCCCCAATTTTTACTGAGCCACCCCCAAATGGCCAAGAACCACCCCAATTTTTTTTTTTTTTTTTTTCTTTTTCCCTGTAATAAAAATAAAACCCTAAGGAGGTAAAAACAAAGTTACCAAACCCCAATAAGGTATTTAGTATTTAACCCAATTTTTAAATAAGTAGTAATTTAATATGCCCACCATTTGCATAAGGTGAAGTCTATTGACTAGAAAAATTAGCGGCAAATGGAATGCTATCAGAAAGCGACCTTTGACTATGCAGATACATAAAAGCAAGTCAAGAGTTGTCTTATGAAGGCTTCAAGAATTATTGTTGTTTTGATCTTGTAGAGACGTGCACTCTCTTTCTTCTTACAAAATTATTAAATTTTCACCATTTGCTCATTCCATGATTCCTTAATTTCGTTATAATTAATTAAAAATAAACTTTAACTACATAGAGTTAAAATCGACAACTTTCTTTAACTAGATAAATATAACCAAATAAAGGTCATTTGTGTTTTACACAGATTTTTGCGCAAAATTTGTACTCGAACTCCATTTCGCCATTGATTTTTTTTTTTTTTTTTGGGTGAAATGGACTTCGTGAACAACTTCTTTGCATATAACATATATAATCTCTGATTGACTTAAAAAAAAAAAATCACATAATCTCTAATTTAAACGTGCATAATGCATCATGATAGATAACAAATGTATTATATTTTTTAAAATGGAAAAGATCAAAATCACTCTTGCGCTTTGACGCATATCATTTGTTATATCTGTCATGATGCATTATGTACACGTTTAAATACATAAATGTAGTTTCCATTTTGAAGAATATATCATAGATATATTCTGGCTTATAAGATTATATTCACAAATGTATTATATTCTAGCATTTCCCATAAATATATATTTTTCTACAAATCCATATGTGTGTTTTATAAAACATGCATATGCTCCTTTTGCAAGAACTGTACGTTGGCCATCAAACATGCATGCCTACGGTGCGACCAGAAACAAATTCACTTTTAGTTTTAGATCATATGACAGCCCAAGGAATTCACAATTGAAAAGGAAAAAGGAAAAAGGAAAACTGAAAAAAAAGTTAAAAAAAAAGAAGAAGAAGATTTACCAGGTACGTACATTTTTATAATCTCCAAATTACTCGTACATTGATACAAGAAAAAACTTGAAGTTGCTACATTGACTACAAGTCTACAAGATTAATAACTTCTAATTAAGAGTACAAGATCAATGCAACCTCATTTGTTATCACATACGCCCAATTTATATACAACTATTCTCATTCTAGGATGACCTCTAACTCATGGTTTAAACGTTTTATAGGTATATTTGCATGAATTTGTACGGGGCCTGCAGAGGCAAAGGGATTAGGAGGCATAATTAATTTATCTTCTTCCCCTTCTAACATTTGAACAGCATCTTTCATAGAAGGACGACCCACTGGGTGCCATTGGATGCACCAGAGTCCAATAATTGCAAGTTTCTTTGCAATTTTAGCATCTCCATCATCATCAATAAAGATTCGCATGTCTTCTTTTTGTTCTAAAATATTGTAGATCCATTCTGGAAAGTAGACTTGACTAGTGTTCTCAACTGTGACGTCAACATTTTTCCTTCCTCCGACTATTTCAAGTAACAATATTCCAAAGCTATAAACATCTGCTTTAGAAGACACATTCCCAAAATTTCTAGAGAACACTTCGGGTGCAATGTAACCCATAGTTCCCCTGGCTGTGGTCATGGACACTGCACTTTGATCCTTTGAACACAACTTTGCAAGACCAAAATCAGAAATTTTTGGATTAAGGTTTTGGTCTAGCAAAACATTGTGAGGTTTGATATCGAAATGGAGGATTCGTTGGCCGCATCCTTGGTGAAGATACTCAATTCCTTTTGCTATGCCAAGAGCAATATCATGTAGCTTATCCCAATTAAGGATACATTTCTTGGTGTCCGCTGAAGATATGAACTTCTCTAACGAATCATTTGGTAAGAACTCATAAACTAAAGCTCGTCTAAATCCATCAGCACACAAGCCAACCAAGCGAACCACGTTAACATGATGTATCATACCCAATGTTTCTACTTCATTTATGAATTCTTCCCCATTTCCATGGGAAATGTTAAGGATCTTCACTGCAACATGAATTTCATTGGAAAGCTTTCCTTTGAATACTGTTCCATATGCTCCTTCACCTAGCTTCTCAGTAAACTGATTTGTAATCCTTTTAATATCAGTATACGAGTATCTTGTGGGTTTGAAATTTCTGTAATCTTCCAAAAACTTTTCGATCTTTGCTTGATGTTCTTTTTCTACTTTATCATAAGTATAAAGACGGTACAAAGCAAAGATAGCTAGTGGTAATAGAAATGAACCTAAGATGACACCTGCAAAATAGACATATATTTGGGAGTTAATATATGATTTACATCTTCCCAATAAAAAGAATTTCAAATGGGCAAGACAACTCACCAGCAATTGCTGACTTTGATAATGCACCTGTTAAAGATTTAACATAATTAGTTTCTCATTGTACATTTCCAAAAAAAAAAAAAAAAAATGTTGGCCTAAAATTTTCTTGCTAATAGCTTAAGTTATAATGAATTCAGACCTTGAGTTCAAGTTGTAGGTTTCTAAGAGGACTAAAGCGTGCTGTGCAGTGATTATTCCTCAGTTAACATGTGTATGCGTACGTATTTTGATCTCTTGTGAAGAGCTACAATTATATGGCCTAATAAAATGCTTTAGCAACACGCTCTAAAATGAATGCGCGCAGGGAATTATTCGCCGTTGCTGAGGAGGAATCAATGCATGTTGGCTTGAAAACTGAATAAATTGAGTACAAAGGTGGAAATTGGAGAGAAGAAAATACCTTTGGGGAAGCATTCGGTTTGTAATTTAGGGCTATTATTCTTCAATTTGCATTTCTTGCCTTTTGCTTCACAGTGTCCACATTTTGGGATGGACCAGCTCAATTGAAGAACTTTGTAGTGATCACCGTCGTCTTCTATTAAAGTACTTGGAATTGATAGAAGATTATACATCTTTGTACCAGATATGGCCAACTCAGCAATGTACCTAGTGTAATAGAGTGCATAAACATGGTAGGTAGGGCCACTAAGACAAGAGATCGGATAGTAGATGACATTCCCATCTTCTATTGGGGAACGATATTTGAATAAGGTATAGTTTTCAAGGTATTCATAAGCAGTGGAATTTACTTTGAATTGGAAATGTGAAGAAGATAAATCGAGTCCCCGAAGCAGCCTTGGGAAGCAATGACGTGGATCATATAATTGAATTACCTGAGATATGTAGTCAATCTCTTTCACAAAGAGCTTAACTGAATCCGGCAGCACGAGCACCGTTTGATTTGCATCAGTGCAGGAGAGAATAAACCCAGGATACCCATAGTCCTCTGGCTGGCTGCTAAGTCGGAAAGGAAATCGGATGGCAGGGCCATGAGCTCCACGGTATCGTAATTGATCATCACACCCATTTTGGGCTTCTCCAAGGTCTATGATGAAAGCCAGAAACAAGAACAAGTACGAGATTACCATTTCTAAGCAAATATCCATCTTTGTACTCTTGAGGGAGAATGGTTTGCAGCCTCTTAAATAGTTGGGCTTTTTCCGGTGATTACCTCTCATCACAGCTTTGTTCAAAGTGACAAGTAAATTTCGGGTGAACTTCATGGACTTGGACAATGTGGTGATGGCGATTGGCGACTAGTAAAAATCAGTCATCATTGATTTTTCAATATATGACGTAAGTGCTTACGCCTTATAAATCTACATTATTTAATTTGTCGATCTATGGCTGTGGATTGTGGAAGCCATACCCTCTCTCACTATCTTTTCTCTCTCTCTCTCTCTCTTATCAATGGCAAGACAGAAGCTCTTCCCTGCCGGACTCATGGTCCTAATTGTTGTTCTTGTCCTAGTCCCTCAAGCTTGCAGTGCCAACGATAGTCATTACCACTGTCCTGCTTCTTCCTGCGGCAATATCCACAACATAAGCTATCCCTTTCGGTTGAAAGGCGATCCAGCAAACTGCGGTGATAAAAGGTATAATCTGTCATGTGAGAATAACCAAGCAGTGTTATACTTATATGATGGAAGATACTATGTACAGGAAATCGATTACCACAACTACACAATCCGACTTGTAGACTCAGGTATTCAGAAGGATAACGACTCCTTCATCCCTCGTTATTCTCTAGGCCTAACTAATTTCAGTTCTGGGGATCCATATGCTCTACATCATCCATATTCGATCTACTGTGATTCGTGTGAAGCTTATTGCGATTTGAGGTTGCCCAATCTGTATCAGAAATATATGGTTTTCGTGAACTGCGAGAGAAAAGTGGAGTCTCCATTATATTTGGACATTTCTAGTTGCTTTAAGAATGGAGGAGTAGTGTATTCTTCCAACTCTTTTTTATCCCATTCCAAGAGGTATACATATGTTATTGCTGGCACTCCAGAAGACCAGATAATGAGCACATGGGATTTGGAGGAGTCGTGCCAAATAGAGCAAATGTATCTGTCAACATCGAGGGTATCTTGTCCAAATAATAGTGATGGATATTTTCGATGTACTGACTTTTACGATGCAGTGGTCTCCGGCTTTATGCTTTCATGGTTCCAAGTTGCTTGTCATAATTCCACACCTAGAGATGATTATTGCAACATCAAGGACGACGCGAATTACCCTGTTCAGTGCTACGCCCCAAGAGGTGCGTAAGGAATAAAAGAAAAAAGATATAACACTAGAGAGTTTCTAACGAAATATCTTACATACATGTTGGCCATTATTTTCAATTTGCACATTTCTTTCTTTCTCTTTTGTCACATTTTAATCAATACCATTAATATTCCAAGGATTATTGAACATATATATAACTTCTTTAAGACGGGAGTAGTTCGGAGCATATCATTTGTAGTTTAGACTTACAAAATTAATGACTTGCTTTTTCATTCCAAGTTTCCAAACTCTGATTTTTATTTCTTTTCTTTTCTTTGTAGGGCCCGCGAGATTCTATATTAAACTATTTTGGAAATGTAGCAAAGGTGAGGTTTCTATCTCAAAAAGTTGTTTGAAGAATAATATAGATCGGAATGACATCGAATATATAGGATGATGATCAATTGTAGCTGATGGCTGATGAATGATGATGACACAAGTTGAAGAATAATTAACCATGTGCTTGGCCAATGGCTGGTCTCAAACTTACATGTTTTTTTTTTCAGATCTCAGACACAATGAATGAGGCAAGGGAAAATTATATACACAACCCTATCCATAGTCAGCTAAAGCACATTGACAAGGCATAAAATTGAACTCAACCAAATTTATATATAGCCCAACATGTGAAGTCGTCTAGAGGTTTATAGAGTTGTTTGTATTCCTTAAGCATGGCCTAGGGGAAAGTTGTATATACGCAGGCCATACACTTTTATAATTATTAAGGTCATATTTTCTTTTAATTAATATGTTTATCTTTTTTTGTACGTAGTTCTTGCAGCTGTTATCAAACTACTAGTGCCGAGGAAAATAAGTAAGAACCTATCTCTAACTATCTCCGTTGATTTGTTTATTTATTTATTTTCATTTTTTTAGGAAGGCAATGAGGTCTAATTAGTTCCAACTAAAAAGTTTCCGAACACTAATGTTATTCTTTTCTTTTCTTTGTGAAAGCAGGACAAAAATTTGGCATTCCTTACATACATGATGGTGGCTTATACAACTACACAAGTGAGGTTTTTGTCTCAAAAATTTGTTTAAAGAATAAGACAGAATAGCACAATAAATTGAACAATTAATTGGATTAGTCATGGGTGATGTTGATCTCAAACTTTTAGGTTTTGTTTAGATGTAAGAAATGGAAGGAAAAATATAAATTCTTATGAAATTAGCTTCCTCTCTTTATTAGAAGTTTTCCTTCCCTTACCCCATTTTTTTCCGTCGTAATAAGAGGTAGCATTTTCAAACATTTATCCGAAGTTTTATACAAAATAACTAATCAAAACTCATTTTATCTAATTTAATTGACCATTTTTCAAGACCTTCCAACCATTTATCTAAATTTATTCTCTCTACTTTATTAAAATAATCATTTCTAAATTTTTTTCCTCCACCAAAAACACCAAATGAAACCTGTCCCCTGCAGCTAACCAAAACAACCAAACACTCTAATTACTTACCGACAACAGCTAAACAAAATTAATTAACACCAAAAATTATAGCAGCTAGCAACAAAATCTATCAACCACAGGTAACTCCTCCCCTGCCTCCCCTTTCGCTGCCACAGCTTCAACCATAGTTACCTCTTATCCACACACAAACGATTATCTCAACCGAGCGAAGTCAGATAAAAGCACCCAAAACAAAATTAGATCAAAAATTTGTTGGAGAGAGATTTGGTTATGGAGCTTCGACAAAGATGATGGTGGAGCTTCGTTGCGATAATGAAAAAGGATTCAAAGATCTTTCAACCTGAGCATATCTAGAATGAGGGAATTCCTCACCCAGATACCCATTCCTATTACTCAGCATAGAATGTTGCCCTCTTCTATTGCCGGAACCAAACCTCGAATCATAAGCTATGGGTCCCAATTCCCGAAACCCATCGACTTTTCCAGACTCCCCAACACCAGCTCTAACATAATTCTCATCGCTAATCAGCTTCAGTCGCCGTTCATCCTCCTAAGAAATCCTCAAAGAATTCCGATTATTTCGAGTGTCATCAACCACATGGTGGAGCTTCGCTGAAGAGAGACAAATGAAAAAGGAAGGCAAGCATTGAAGAAAGAGAGAGGAGAGAGAGAAATCAATAAATAAAAATTTCAGTGAAAACTCGTTTTCCAGCCTTAATTGGCAAATTATTCGCCTCATCTACATGACTACATGTTACCTCAATCCAGCACGTTGAGAAACCATAGAATATTAGGATGGTTGCTTCTGCACAAAGTGGTCATTCAGGGGCTTTGGTTAGTGATCCGGGCTATTTCCCTAGAGCTCAGCCCAGTTTCAACGCCAGCAATATAAAGTATAGAGGTTTATAAATCAGCTAATTATATTTCTTCTTAAAACATGATTGAAGGAGAAAGTTGTTTACCCAATTTTATTTGGTCTTCCACTTTTCCAATTATTCAAGTAACTTTATTGATTGATTAATTTATTTACATATCTCTATATTTCTTGCAGAGATTTGGGACACCCGCTTCCCGTTGAACATGCTCCTCGTCATCGGTCAGAACCTGATCTCTCTCTCTCTCTCTCTCTCAATCTTTTTAAATTTTAGAAAAAATTAATATATCATTTTCAAACTATCACTCAATTGACAATGCCTTTATAAAATTTTAATTGCAACAATGTTCTTCCTAAACTACAAAAAAATTAATAATGTCCACCCAAGGCCATGAAAAAGACAAAAATGACCATATTTTTTTTTTTTTTTCTAGTAAGACAAAAATACGAGTAATGGCAAAAGTCCCTCTGGTGTCTTTTTTGTGTCAATCCAAAAAATTATATGGCTTTTAAAATCATCATTAAATTATTGAATTTTAATCAAATGGTAATTTTAAAAGTTAACTCATTTATGGAGTGACACAATAGAGATACAAAAGGAACTTCTAGCACTACTCCAAAAATACTCTTAACAAATTTGAAAAAGAAAATTATTAAACAATTTTTTAAAAAAATTTCCAAACTTTTTTTTAAAAAAAAACATTTTTAGTTTTTTTTTAAAAAAAATATTTTATTAAGGGTATTTTCGTTATTGGGGGTGACATTGACAAATTTTTATAGGTTTTTTTTTTTTTGGGGGGAGGGAGAAACATTGTTTCAATTGAAAGTTTGGGAGGACATTGTCAATTTGATTGTAGTTTGAGGGAATATATAGACTTCCCCTAAGTTATTTTTCCTTTTCAGTTGAAAATTTGATATTGTGAAGCATAAAAATGATTTAAAATACAGATAAGATGAAAATGTTAATAAACTTTACATAAAAATTATCATAAATATTGTGCTTAACTGCTAGGAATTTGAAAGGCAATTAGTTGAGCTGTAATAAAAAGAAGGAAAACTATAACTACCCCTTCTAACTATTAACAAATTTGTAATTTCCTTATACTGTTTTAATTTTTGCAATGTTATGTCGCCCGCCCAGTCTACCATGCATTGGAGTTAAAAAAAAAAAAAAACAGAAAGTCTACCACGCATGCATTGAGGTAATAATGTCCTCATTTCGTGATTCAGAATGACAAAAATATTATACATTGACAAAAGTTTTTTTTTTAAAAAACTAATAAATAACTAAATAAGACCAAAAAAAACATAAAAAATAGGAAAAAAAATTATTTTTTTTTCTTCTTATTTTTGTAAAGTTTTTATCAATATTATTTTTTTGTCATGTTTGGCACGAAAGGGACATTGCAATCCCAACAAAACTTGAAAGATTGTGAGGATATTGCAAATTTATTGGTAGTAAAAAGAGGTAAATGTACTTTTGCCTATAGATGAAATTCTTATTATATTTACTTTGGTAATTTTCCTGTATAGGACCATCCATTGCACAAAAGGTACTTGGGACTGTACTTGGGACTCCCTGTGTGATTGCATTTCTGATATATAAATGGCGTAGGAGGCACTTATCGATGTATGACAATATTGAAGAATTTCTGCAAAGCTACAATAATCTCATGCCAATAAGGTACTCTTACTCAGAAGTTAAGAAGATGACCAAAAGTTTTAGGGATAAATTAGGTGAAGGAGGCTTTGGCACTGTATTTAAAGGAAAGCTTCAAAGTGGCCGTCTTGTGGCTATAAAGATGTTAGGCAAGTCTAAAGCTAACGGACAAGATTTTATCAACGAAGTTACAACCATTGGAAGGATTCATCATGTTAATGTAGTACAACTCATTGGTTTTTGTGTTGAAGGATCAAAGCGGGCCCTAGTATATGAGTTCATGCCTAATGGCTCCCTAAATACATTCATATTTTCCCCAGAAGTAAGTTCTCTCCTAAGCTATGACAAAATGTATGATATAGCTCTAGGAGTGGCTCGTGGAATTGAATATCTACATCAAGGATGTGACATGCAGATTTTGCATTTTGATATCAAGCCTCACAACATTCTTCTTGATGAGAATTTTACTCCAAAAGTTTCGGACTTTGGCTTGGCAAAACTATATCCAGTAGATGATAGCATTGTCTCTTTGACTGCTGCAAGAGGGACGTTAGGATACATGGCTCCTGAGTTGTTCTACAAAAACATTGGAGGTGTCTCATATAAAGCTGATGTTTATAGTTTTGGAATGTTATTGATGGAAATGGCTGGACGAAGAAGGAATGTAAATGCATCTGCAGAACACTCAAGCCAAATATACTTCCCTACTTGGGTATATGACCAATTGAACGACAAAAACGACATAGAAATGGAAGACGCCACAGAGGATGAAAGGAAAATAGGCAAGAAGATGATCATTGTCGCGCTATGGTGTATACAAATGAAGCCTAATGATCGCCCTTCAATGAGCAAAGTCGTACAAATGCTCGAAGAAAAAGTTGAATACTTACAAATGCCTTCCAAACCTTCTCTATCATCACTAGACATAATCACAACCGGTGGTGAAGAGAGTTCGAATCAATCAAGTGAATCATCTCAATCTTAGTCTTTTGATTTATTATATTTCCGCTAAAGGATAAAATTAGTTTTCTTATATATATTTGATAGCGCAAGTATGTTTAATATTTATGTGTAACAAATAAGAGTTTGTTTTATTTAATATAACTCTACTTATTACATAACTTTTCCACGTTCAATTTTATTTTCTCATACTTGACCAATGAATTGAGTTTTAAGTTTGAGAAAATATGTTGCTATTCTTCATTCTCTACTATTATTATTATTATTTAAATCTTTGGAAGCATCTAATGTTAAATTCGTTATACCAATAAACAATTTGGAAGCATAAGATGGACTTTTGACAATTACCATCCTTTTTTCTTCATCAAGGTTTCTAACTAAACAACTTTAATTGAGCCTATCTTATTCAATTAAAAAAAAAAAAAAAAAAACCTTAATTGAGCCTATAACCGCTAAATTCGTTATAGGATTAAAGTGTATGTTGACCAAATGCATTATTCAGATTTCAAATTATCTACGGGGTAGAAAAATTAGAAAGAAGACTCCGACAGGTTTCAATACTGTTTTTCATGCAAGACCATTTTTTTTTTATATATATATATATATATATATATATTTTAAATTGAAAAAAAAAATAAAGTAAAACATCGTGCAAAAATTATTTTTTTTTATACGTTTTGAAGCTATTTTCAAATAATTATTTCTAAAAACAACATATTGTTAAAGATTATTGAAATATTACTTTACGAAACTATTTTCTATTTTTAATTTAGATAAAATAAAATAATTGAAAAAATGTTGGTTTTGATTTTTGATTCAGTAAAACTAATTTTTAAAATTATACACCAAATAAACACTAATGTTGAAGACTCTCAGATATACCAAAAGAAGATTTACAACCTAGAATTTTATACATACTTTAAGAATAAAAAAAATGCAGAAAGTAACATGTAATTCTCGAAATAATTATGGGATTTTATTGTTATGTTATAGAAATCTCAATGGGTTCAAAAGGCCACTGACAATCAGACTCGAACTTAATTTGATAGCAATTGATTTTATTGAGAGATTAAAATCCTAATCCGAGAGGTTCAACGTTTCGCATGAAACCAAGTCAGAATGAGTATCGATTAATTCTTCATCTAACCAGCAATTTCCACAACTTTGTTTTGGTCTTTCACCCAATTTTTAATTAAAGAATTAGTCTACAGACTGTGTAACATTTTTTCCGTTATTTGAAAAAAAAAAAAAAGAAAAAAAACCAACGATGAAAGAACTCAATGGCCTAAGCCCCAACTACAAAGTTAAATTCTTCAAAGCCCAAATTCTTTATGAGATGGGCTTCCATTCATTGTGAACAAATTCATGAAATAATATTTGTGATTGAGATGGGCTTGACAACAACTTCAACGCCCAAATGCTTTGTGAGATCTCCGTAAAGGTCATGAGGCCGCTCCATTGACAAAGGCCTTATATTTATTTGCTTTTGGATATAGCTTGGAGCGTGTTTGTACTGAATCGGGTTTGACTAGAAGAAATATGCTTAGCCTCTCGCTTTCGTCTCCATCCAAACTCTCCTTACCTTTTCTCAAACCACCCTCAAACCCTTCCCGCCAAAATCTTCCATCATCATCATCATCATCATCACCACCACGTAAGCAAGACTTTGAACTCTTTACCCACCGTCGGATCCACCACCTCAATGTGGGTCACCTCCACAAAGCAATCTCCACCCTTGATGGCATGGCCCAAAAGGGTACCCACCCAGACCTCACCACCTACTCCCTTCTCCTCAAGTCCTGCATCAGGTCCCGGAATTTCCAACTCGGCAAAGTCGTTCACACTCGCTTGGCTCAGTCCTAACTCGAGCCCAACTCGGTCGTTTTCAACTCTCTCATCAGCTTGTACTCAAAGTGTGGAGATTGGGCTAAAGCAAAAGCCATTTTTTATAGTATGGGAGATAAGAGAGACTTGGTTTCTTGGAGTGCTATGGTTTCGTGTTTTGCGAATAATGATATGGAATTTGAAGCCATTGGGACATTCCTTGAAATGTTTGAGAATGGTTTTTACCCAAATGAGTATTGCTTCGCGGCTGTCATTCGGGCATGTTCGAATGCGGACAATATTTCGATCGGTAAGATGATTTTTGGGTTTGTCATAAAGAGTGGATATTTTGAGTCCGATTTGTGTGTTGGATGTGCATTGATTGATATGCTTGTAAAGGGTAGTGGTGATGTAGATTTAGCGTATAAGGTGTTTGAGAAAATGCCTGAGAAAAATGCGGTTACATGGACTTTGATGATAACTAGGTTTGTGCAATTGGGGTACTCAAGAGAGGCATAGATTTGTTCTTGGATGGTTTTAAGTAGGAATGTTCCGGATCAGTTTACACTAAGTGGAGTTTTATCGGCTTGTGCAGAGTTAAAATTGTTGTCGCTTGGGCAGCAATTGCATTCTTGGGTTATCCAGGTGGGATTGCCTTTGGATGTTTGTATTGGTTGTTGTTTGGTGGACATGTATGCAAAGTGTGCGTCAAATGGATCTTTGGATAATTCAAGGAAAATTTTCGATCGCATGCCATAATGTCATGTCTTGGACAGCAATTATCACAGGATATGTGCAAAGTGGAGGGCTTGATATGGAAGCTGTCAAACTATTTCACGAAATGATTAAGGCTCATGTTATGCCAAATCATTTCACCTTTTCTAGTGTCCTGAAGGCATGTGCAAATCTTTCTGATCTACGACTGGGTGAGTAAGTTTATGGCCACGCAGTGAAACTAGGTCTTGCATCGGTTAATTGTGTGGGAAATTCTCTTATTAGCATGTATGCACGGTCTGGCATGATGGAAGATGCCCGGAAAGCTTTTGATATGCTGTTTGAGAAGAATTTGGTTTCTTACAATACGGTTGTTGATGGTTATGCCAAAAATCTGAATTCTGAAGAAGCCTTTCAACTTTTTCATGAAATCGAGGATGCAGGACTTGGGGCTAGTGCTTTCACATATGCTAGTCTCCTGAGTGGAGCTGCAAGTGTTGGTGCAATTGGTAAGGGCGAGCAAATTCATGCCAGTGTAATGAAATCAGGGTTTGAGTCAAACCAATGCATTTCTACGCTTTAATTTGTTTAAAGAATAAGAAAGAATAGCACAATAAAGAACAATTAATTGGATTAGTTATGGCTGATGATGGCAATGGTTGATCTCAAACTTTTTTTTTCTTTTTTTGGTTGTAAAAAAGTGTCTATTATCATTAGTCATCAGAAACCATTACAGTCTGCTCAAAAGCAATTAGCTCCTGGATACAAGATGGAGGGTTGGAGACCCACTCTTGATCCATACACTGCTTTACCGCCCATCGAGCCAATGCATGTGCTGCACGGTTTGCATCTCTGCTAGTATAAGTAAAAGTCCAAGCTGAAAAGAGCGTTAAGCTCGTCCGAAGGTCTGCAATAAGGAGGCCTCTCCCACTATGGTCTTGATCCCTGGAGTGCACCGCATCCACTAGCACCTTCGCATCCCCCACAAAGTGAATCTGATCCAAGCCAAGGTCCTGATAGAGCTGAGTAGCAACCAAAGCAACCAGCAGTTCTACATCAGTTGGCTCTAGGAAGCCCTTCCTCATGATACCACGTGCTGCAACAAAGCCTCCTGTATGGTCACGCAATACTACACCTAGACCCATTTGACCCCCCTTTCGATCTACCGCCGCATCCCAATTCGCCTTAACCCAACCCGGGGGTGGAGCGGACCATTTAACACTTCTTGTCTTGACTCTCGACACAGCATCAACATTGTGGGAGAGCTGGAACTCCTCCATCGCCATTGCAGTGCGTGTCACAATATCAGAGGGATGAGAGAAGGAACCCCTATGTAAGACTTCATTCGCCAAAGCCAAATCCTTTGAGTAATTCCTGCGAACAGCTGACTGTCAACTGCATCCCCACTGAGTAGGACCTTCTCAACTATCTGAAGAAAACTCGATCCGGGAAAGCTACTCTTTTGAATAGATCAAGGCCCAGCACCCCAAACGTCCATAGCCGATGGGCACTTCCACAATATGTGGAAAGTTGTTTCTGCCTCCAAACCGTAGATAGGACAAGCCGGATCCTCAATGATTTTTCTTCTGAACAGGTTGGCTCTCGTTGGAAGAATCTAATGGCAGGCTTTCCAGAGAAAGTTTTTCTCAACGTTGGGAATCGGCAGTTTCCACAAGACCTTCCACACGTTACTATGCCTCCCAGTTGATGAGCATCCTGCCTTCCCAGAATCCTCTTTCTCCTTTAACATGTGGTAAGCACTCCTTATCGAAAAAATTCCCTTTGGCGTACCTCTCCAGATCAGGGCATCCTCCCTGTTCATAGCACTAAGAGGAATGGACTGAATTAATCTTGACTCCTCAAAGGCGAAGAGTTGATCTATGAGGCCAACATTCCACCTCTTAAAGTCAGCGTCCATCAAAGCGTTCATTGTGGCGGAGGAGTCTAGCACTGCTGGATGAGAGAAAATCATAAAAGTTGAGGGGCTTTGTATCCACTTATCTTGCCAAATCTGGATTGTTTCCCCATTACCTACTCTCCATATTAATCCCTCCCGAAGTAGGTCACTAGAACTCTGGATGCTATGCCAAGCAAAGGACGGGCGCCTCCCCAGCGATGCTTCTAAAATTGAACCATCCAGGTAGTATTTGGCTTTCATGATGCTTGCAACCAAGCTATCTGGCTGCTTCCACAATCTCCAACACTATTTTGCAAGAAGAGCCTTATTAAAGCTGGGAAATCCTAAAACCCATACCTCCTTGTTCCTTTGATACTCACATTTGACTCCAACTCATCCAGGGAATCCCTTTGTCCTTCTCCATGTGGCCCCACCAAAACTTTTGCATGAGTGAATTTATTTCCAAACCGAGAGTTTTCGGAAAAAGAAACACGCTCATAGAATAGTTCGGTATGACTTGGATCACTGTCTTGAGTAAAATTTCCTTTCTCGCCTGGGAAAAAAATTTTATCTTCCAGTCTTGGAGTCGCTTCCATACACGATCTTGAATGCTCCTAAAGGCTGCAATTCTCGATTTTCCCACAAGAGCGGAAAGCCCAAGTATGTATCATATCGTTGAGAAGCAGGGATGTTGGACAACCCCAAGACCGAATCCTTATCAGCCACATTGGTGTTCTTGCTGAAAAAAATCGTTGTCTTATTATTGTTCATTTTTTTGGCGTGACGTTGCTTCATATAAACTCAGGATCTGCGATAAGGAATTCCATTGAGTAGTAGAGGCCCTGGAAAATAGCAAACTATCATCGGCAAAAAAGAGATGGCTAATCCGGGGGCCCCTTTTTGAGGTTGGTACCCCTGTTAACAGCCCATCCCTATTTGCTTTTTTCAGCATAGAGCTTAAAGTCTTGGCACAGATTAAGAATAGGTAGGGGAGATGGGATCCCCTTGTCGGAGTCCCCTAGAGGGGATAATATGACCGTATGGAATCCCATTAACAAGGACCCTATATTGTGTTAAGGTAACACACATCATAACAAGTTTTATCCACATCGAATCAAACCCCATACGATGCATTACGGCCTCCAAAAACCTCCATTCCACCCTATAAAAAGAAAAATATAAATTCTTACGCAATTAGCTTCCTCTCTTTATTAGAAGTTTTCCTTCCCTTACCCCTTTTTTTTGTCGTCATAAGAGCTAGACGATTATCTAAATTTTTAGGGGAAACTTCATTAAGGACTCTCAAACTTTCACCCGTTTTGAAATACCCCCCTGAACTTCAAAATCTCTCAATTTAGTCTCTTGAACTTTCAATTGCTCTCAATTTGGACCCTTACGTTAATTTTAGGTTGTTAAAAATTCAAAAAAAGACCAAAATATCCTTGATTTTTTTTTTTTTTTTTTAAAAAAACGTTTTAGAAGTTGAAATTTTATACAAAAATCAGGGGCATAAACGTCATGTGACGTTTAAAATCTGACGGAAGGGTCCAAATTGAAAGCAATTGAAAATTCAGGACTAAATTTTGAGATTTTGAAGTTCAAGGGGAGTATTTCAAAACGGGTGGAAGTTTGAGGTCCTTAGTGAAGTTTCCCTAAATTTTTATGCAAAAGAATTAATGAAAACTCATTTTATTTAATTTAACTAACCATTTTTCAAGACCTTCATCCAACCGTTTATCTAAATTTATTCTCTCCACTTTATTAAAATAATCATTTTTAAATTGTTTTATTCTTTTTAATTAAAAAAACTATCTCTACCAAAAACACCAAATGAAACCTGTCCCCCAGATTCTAACTAAAAAAACTAGCAACTACTACCATCAACTATCTTGCAACAACATTTTGGAGCATTTTGAAGAAAAGAAAAACCCCAAACACTCTTACTAATTACTGGCAACAGCTAAACAAAATTAACACAAAAAATCAAACACTCTTACTAATTACTGGCAACAGCTAAACAAAATTAACACAAAAAATTATAGCAGCTTGCAACAAAATCTATCATGTCAACCACAGGTAACTCCTCCCCTGCCTCCCTTTCGCTCGCCACAGCTTCAACCATAGTTAACAGGGAAAATGACTTTGGAGTGCTCTAACAAAGAGTTTGCATGTATCTATGCATCTCTCCGCAAATCCTTTTTTTTTTTTTTTTTTGATGAGCTAACTGAAGCCTCGTTTTCCAGCCTTAATTGGCAAATTATTCGCCTCATCGATCTACATGAGTACATGTTACCTTAATCCAGCACGTTGAGAACCATAGAATATTAGGGTGGTTGCTTTAGGACAAAGTGGTCATTCAGGGGATTTGGTTAGTGATCCGGGCTATTTCCCTTGAGCTCAGCCCAGTTTCAAGGCCTGCAATATAAAGTATAGAGGTTTATAAAGCTGCTAATTATATTTCTTCTTAAAACATGATCGAAGGAGAAAATTGTTTACCCAATTTTATTTGGTCTTCCACTTTTTCAATTATTCAAGTAACTTTCCTGATTAATTAATTAATTTACATATTTTTATATTTCTTTCAGTCATTTTCTACACCAGCCTACCATCGAACATGCTCTACGTCAGAAGTCAGAACCCCTCTCTCTCTCTCTCTCTCTCTCAATCTTCTTTAAATTTTGGGAAAAATTCATACTCCTCACACTATTACTCAATTAACAATGTCTCTTTAAACTTTCAATTGAAATAATGTCTCTCCTAAACTACAAAAATATTAACAATGTCCACCCAAGGCCATGAAAAGACAAAAATGACCATAATTTTTTTCTTCTAATAAGACAAAAATATGAGTAATGGTAAAAGTCCATCTGGTGTCTTATTTGTGTCAATCCAAAAAATGATATGACTTTTAAAATTATCATTAAATTATTGAATTTTAATCAAATGATAATTTTAAAAGTTAACTCATTTATGAAGTGACACAATAGAGATACAAAATGAACTTCTAGCACTACTCCAAAAATACTCTTAACAAATTTGAAAAAAAAATTTATTAAAAAAAATATTTTTAGTTTTTTTTTAAAAAATATTTTATTAAGGGTATTTTCGTCATTGGAGAGAGACATTGACAAATTTTTATTTTTTTTTTTTTTTTTTTTTTTGAGGGGGGGTGGGGAGGAGGAGGAGGAGGGGAGAGGACATTGTTTCAATTGAAAGTTTGGGAAGACATTGTCAATTTGGTTGTAGTTTGAGGGGATATGTAGACTTCCCCTTAATTATTTTTTCTTTTCGGTCGATAATTTGATATTGTGAAGCATAAAAATAATTTAAAATACAGATAAGATGTAAATGCTAATAAACTTTACATAAAAATTATAATAAATATTGTGCTTAACTGCTAGGAATTTGAAAGGCAATTAGTTGAGCTGTAATAAAAAGAAGGAAAACTACAACTACCCCTTCTAACTATTAATAAATTTGTAATTTCCTTATGATGAATTTTTGCAATGTTGCCCAGTCTACCATGCATTAAGGTTATAACGTCCTCATTTCACGATTCAGAATGACAAAATATACTTTGATAATTTTTTTTTTTAAATAATAATAAAAACATAAATAAATAAGACAAAAAAATCATAAAAAATAAGAAAAAAAATTAATTTTTTTCTTCTTATTTTTGTAAAGTTTTTATTGATGTTAAGTTTTTTGTCATGTTTGGCACGAAAGGGGACATTGTAATCCCAACAAAACTTGAAAGAATGTGAGGATATTGCAAATTTATTGGTAGTAAAAAGAGGTAAATGTACTTTTGCCTAAAGAGAAATGCTGACAACAAGGCAACTACATATTTGTTCTTATTATATTTATTTTGGTGATTTCCCCGTATAGGACTATACCTTATACCAAAGATGGTACTGGGAACTCCTTGTGTGATTGCATTTTTGATATATAAATGGCGTAGGAGGCATTTATCAATGTATGACATCATTGAAGAATTTCTGCAAAGCCACAATAATCTCATGCCAATAAGGTACTCTTACTTAGAAGTTAGGAAGATGATCACAAATTTTAAGGAAAAATTAGGTGAAGGAGGCTATGGCACTGTATTTAAAGGAACGCTTCAAAGTGGTCGTCTTGTGGCTATAAAAATGTTAGGTAAGTCCAAAGCTAACAGACAAGATTTTATCAGCGAAGTTGCAACCATTGGAAGGATTCACCATGTTAATATAGTGCAACTCATTTGTTTTTGCGTTGAAGGATCAAAACGGGCTCTTATATATGAGTTCATGCCTAATGGTTCCTTGAATAAATACATATTTTTTCCAGGAGTAAGAACGCACCTAAGCTATGATAAAATGTATGGTATAGCTCTAGGAGTGGCTCGCGGGATTGAATATCTACATCAAGGATGTGACATGCAAATTTTACATTTTAATATCAAGCCTCACAACATTCTTCTTGATGAGAATTTCACTCCAAAGGTTTCTTATTTTGGCCTAGCAAAATTGTATATGGTAAATGGCTGCATTGTTTCTTTGATTGCCGCAAGAGGGACATTAGGATACATGGCTCCTGAGTTGTTCTTCAAAAACATTGGAGGTGTCTCATACAAGGCAGATGTTGATAGTTTTGGAATGTTACTGATGGAAATGGCTGGTAGAAGAAGGAACATAAATGCATTTATAGAACATTCAAGCCAAATATACTTCCCTACTTAGGTTTATGACCAATTGAATGATGGAAACGACATAGAAATGGAAGATGACATAGAGGAGGAAAAGAAAATAGGCAAGAAGATGATCATTGTTGCATTATGGTGTATACAAATGAAGCCTAGTGATCGCCCTTCAATGAACAAAGTCGTACAAATGCTTGAAGGAGAAGTTGAGCACTTACAAATGCCTTCCAAACCTTCTCTATCATCACTAGATACAAATATTGTACCAAGTGGAGAAGAGAATTCAAATGAATCTAGTCAATCAAGTCAATCATTTCAATTTTAAATGCAAATTTATTTAAATGTGAGTCTTTTGATTTATTGCATCCTTATAAAAGCAGGCAATTAGATACCTCATTAATATTTGATAGCGCAAAGATGCTTAGTATTTATGCATAACAAAAAGGCATTTGTTTTGTTTAAGAGAACTCTCCTTAATTTATAGATTCTTCATGTTGGAGTCTATTTTCTCATACCTGACCAATGAATTGAGTTTTAAGTTTGAGGAGATCGATATGTTGCTATTCATCATTCTCTACTAGTAATCCTCTGTTTTGTGAATTTGCCTCCTTGTCACTTGGAAAAATTTGAGCAGCTATTTATTTTGAAGGCTTTGGAAGCATAGATAGCATTGGGTTTGATGTGTGTGCTAGCCTGCTAGGTGTACGTTGATTGATATGCATACGGCATGATATAAATTTTAGCAAATAATAAGATGTTTGGGAAAACACCAGAAAAGAATGTGGTTACTTGAAATTCATTGATAATTTAGTTGATGCAATTGGGGGTACCCAAGATAGGCAATAGATTTATAATTGGATATGATTTGTAGTATGCAAGGGCCATAGTACTGCTTTACTCTAAGCGGTGTTTTGTCGGCTTGCGTGTAGTTGGAATTACCCTTAAAGTCCTTAGACAACAATTGCATTTTTAGAGCATTTCCAAGAAAGTAGCAAAATAATTTAACTATTTTGAATTATCTTTAGAACCGAATCCGATTGTTTGATAACCGTTTTTTAAAAAAACTTTTCAGCTTGAAAAAAAAAAAAAACTTTTCTCAAAATTATTAACAAATAAATCAAAAAACAAAAAATATTTTTTAATAGACTCCATGAAAAAACATTTCTCACATTTATATTGCATTAAAACACTTTTTAAAATAAAAATCAAAACAGTACTATTCAAATATATTATCAAACATAACCATATCTTTCATAACCACCGATGTAATTGCTATACTCATTGATTTTTATTTTTTGAGTAAATCTTCGAGTAATGCTACAAGTTCTTTTTATGTTTCTCTTGAGTCCCTCCAAGAATGACGTGGCTATTATAATCATCATTGGACTTGTAATTGATCATTATTAGATTTTAATCAAATGATGATTTTAATAACCACATCATTCTTGGAGGGATTTAAGAGGGACACAAGAGGGACTTCTATAATTACTCCAAATCTTCACCTCTTGATAGGGTGGTGGCCAGATCCCGAATTAGTGGCATGCCCTCACAAATGACTCTTTTATTCCAACCTCAAGCGCTAACTTTTTGCATAAAACAGTGTTTGGACCTTGATGTTTCAGATGAGAAGGAGTTGGTCAACCGATATATTTCAGTTGAATTAGGATGTAATTGCATGCGGAGCAAAGTAACATTTATTCATGTTTACAAGATCTTGGAATAATTGTTATTACTTTGAAAAAGTTAATAATGATGCATGACCAAAATTTTGGACTACATGACACCAACATTTGCTAGTGATCTCAGACCGCCATTTTTTTCTTGACCAAAGCTTTGTTTGTCAATTTCTTTTAGAAGATTTTTTTTTATTTTTTTTGTTAAAAATTGTTTTGATGTGACATAAATGTGAAAACTGTTTTTTTTTTTTTTTTTAATG
Organism: Corylus heterophylla; assembly: GCA_016403345.1. Classification (NCBI taxonomy): domain Eukaryota; kingdom Viridiplantae; phylum Streptophyta; class Magnoliopsida; order Fagales; family Betulaceae; genus Corylus; species Corylus heterophylla. Next base: position 89,855 of record JADOBO010000030.1, read on the forward strand.
AGTATTTTGTGTTTAAATTGTTTGTTATAATATATTTTTTTAGAAGAGAATAAAATTCAAAAAACAAAACTTTTAAGAAATAGACTTGCCTCCCAATTTGAACCCTTTTCTTTTCTTTTCTTATTTTGGGATGCATCTTACTTATCTATGTCAAATTGCCAATGATTAAGATCTTCTATAATTTCTAAAATATTATACAATATATACTTTCTTAAATATAAATTATTATTTTTTGGGTTGATAGAAATGATAAATATTAATGTGACGATTTTATTTTGAAAACACAATTGTAGGAATTTTATATAGAACAATACTCTGAAAATTGTAGTGATCCTAATCCAACAAATTAAAAGGCTGTTCGAGGACATCCTGGGCAAGTTTAAGGTAAGGCCTGGGCCCCGTGGGCCGGAGCCCAATCGGTTCGACGATTGGGAGCGAAATGGACGATGCTCTGATTTCTGAGATTTTTTTTATTTTTTTTCGAACTTTTTTTTTTGCTTCGGCGATGCGCTATCGTTTTGTGCAACTAAACTTTTTTTAGGCCTGATATATGAGGCTTTGCCTGCCTGAGTTCATTTTCTTGAATCTGGCCCTTTGAGATGCATCGATTATGGCCCGATTTGGATTTTAACATGGCCTGGGAAAATGCCCCCTTTTTAAATTTTAAACATTTTTTTTTTTTTTTTAATTTTTTAAATTTTAAATGGGGAAAAAAAAAAAAAACCAAACTAGTTTTTTTTTTTAACATTTTTAAAAAATTTTACCAAAAAATTTTTTACCCTTTTTTTTTTTTTTTTTTAACAACAAAATTTTTTTAAAAGGGGTTTTTTAAAAATTTTTTAAAATAAAAATTTTAAAAAATTAAAATAAATTTTACTTTTTTGATATTTTGGTGTTTTTAAATTTTTTTTAGGAAATTAAAGTTTTCTTTATAAATTTTCCTTTTAAATTTTTTTTTTAATTTTTTCCCTTTTTAAAGCAAATTTAAAAATTTTCAATTTAAATTTAAAAAACTTTAAAAATTTCTTTTTTTTTAAAAAAAAAATTTTTTACCCAAATTTTTTTCCCCTAAAAAAAATTTTAAATTTTTAAAAATAAAAAAAAACAAAAAATTAAATTTTTACTTAAAAAAACCTTAAATTTTTTTAAAAAAAAAATTAAAAAAAATAAAACAAAAAAATTAAACCCCTTTTTAAATTTTTTCCCTTTACCCCATTTTTTTAAATCTTTCAACTTTACCCAAAAATAAAAAAAAAAAATTTCAAAAATTTTTTTTTATTGCCAAAATTTAAATTCCCCAAATAAAAAATTTCCCCAAAACTTTTAAAAAATTTCTAAATTTCCTCCCCAAACCCCAAACCCAAAAAATTTTTTTCCAACCAAAAAAACCAAAAACCGGGAAAAAAAAAAAAAAAAAAATTTAAAACGAAAAACTTTTAAGGTTAATTCCCCTTTTCCCTTTAAAGGCCCAAAAAAAACATTAAAAAAAAAAAAAAAAAAGGGGGGGTTTCCCCAAAAATTTTAATTTCAAAAATTTTAAAAAATTTAAATATACTTAAAAAAGATTAAAGGGTTTTTACAATTATTTGGTTTTTTTCCATTCCTAATTTTGGTTTAAAACCCCATAAAAATTTTAAAATTTAAAATTCCCAAAACCCGAAAAATTTTTCCCTTTTTTTTCCACTTTTTTTTGTTATTTTTAAAAATTAATTTAAATTTTTATAAAATTTTTGAGTTTTAAAAAAATTTTGGGCAAGTTGAAAGAAAAAAAAATTTTTTTTTAAAAAATTTAAAAAATTTTTTTTTCTTTAAAATTTATTAAAATCTTTAAATTTTTTAAACCCAATTTAAATTTAAAAAAAATTTTGGAGGGTGAAAAAGAGCAAAATTTTTCCCTATCCAAAAATCCCAAAGGAAAATTTTTTTTTTCAAATAAAAATTTTTTTTTTTTTAAAAAATTTTTTAAAAATTTTTTTAAAAAATTTTTTTTATTTTTTTTTTAGAAAAATTTTAAAAATTTAAAAAATTTTTAAAATTTTTAATTAAAACTTTTTAAATTTTTAGTTTTAAAAATTTTTTTTTTTTTTCAATTAAAAATTTTTAAAAATTTTTTTAAAAAAATTTTTTAAAATTAAATTTTGGGAAATTTTAATTTTAAATTTAAAATTTTTTTTTAATTTAAAAAAAAAAAAAAAACAAAAGGATTTAAAAAAAAAAAAATTTAAAAATTTTTTTTTTAAAAAAAATTTTAAAAAAAAAAAAATTGGGGTTTTTTTTCATTTTAAATTTTTTTTTGTTTTTTTAAAATTTTTTAATTTTTAAAAATGAAATTTTTAAAAGAATTTTTGGGTAAAAAAAAAAACAAAAACTAGCACATTTAAAAATTTCCCTTAAATTAAAAAAATTTTAAAATTTTTTTAAAAATTAAACAAAAACAAAAAAAATTTTTTAAAAAAAATTTTTTTTTTAAATTTTTTTTTTTGGGAAAAAAAAAATTTTAAAAATTTTTTTTTAAAAAATTTTTTGGGAAAAAGGGGGAAGTCCCGAAATTTTTATTAAAATTTAAATTTGTTAATTTTTTTCCCATTTTTTTAAAAAATTTGGGGATTAAAATTTGTTTTTTAAAATAAAAAGGAAAATGTTTAACAATTTAAAATTTACAAAATAAATTCCCAAAATTTTGCTTTGAATAAAAAAATTTTGGGGTTTAAATTTTAAAAAGGTTTTTCCCCTTTTAAAATAAAATTTTTTCCAAACTTGTTTAAAATTTTTCAAATTCCCCATTTTGGGTTTTTTAAAAAAAAAAATTAAAGGGTTTTTTGAGGAAAAGCCCAAATTTTATTCCCTTTGGGAAAAATTATAAAAAAAAAAATTTTAAAAAACAAAAATAATTTTGGGGGGAAAAAAAATAAAATTTAAAGGAAAATTATTTTTCTTTTTAAAGTTTTTTATCCAAAATTTTTTGGGGAAAGTTTCAAAAAAAATTAAAACCCAAAATTGAAAGTTTTTTTTAAAATTTATGGGTTTTAAAAGGTTTAAATATTTTTTTATTTAAAAATTTTTTAAAAAATTTTTATTTTCCAAACCAATTAAAATTGGGTTAAATTTGGAAAAAATTGGGGGAATTTTAAAATATATTTTCCTTTGGGTATAAATTTTAAAAATTTAAAAGAAAATCTTTGAAAATAAAATCCTTCCAAATTTTAAAAACCAAAATTTAATAAAAAAATTTTTTATTAAAAAATTTTTTGGGGTTTTTTTGGGAAAATAAAATTTTTCAATTAAAATTTAAAGGGAAAAATTTTAAAAAAGTTAACATTTAAAGTTTTTTTTTTTAAAAATTTAAATTATTTTTTTTTTAAATTTAAAATTTATTTTTTAAATTGAAAAAAAAAAAAAATTTTTAATTTTATTTTTAATTTAAAAATTTTTTTAAATTTTTAAAAATTTTTTTAAAAATTTTTAAAAAAAATTTGGTTTAAATTTTTGAAATTAAACTTTTTTTTTAATCAAAATTTTGGCCATTTTAAAAAAAAAAACCAAATTTTATAAAACCCAAAATTTTTTTGGTTTTAAAAATTTAGAATTTAAAAATTAGGGAAAAAGGGCCTTTAAATTTTTCAAAGGGTTAAATTAAAAATTTTTAAAAAAATTAATTTTTAAAAATTTAAATTTTTTTTAAATTTTTTTAAAAAAATGTTCCCGGAAAAAATTTTAAAAAAAAAATAAAAAATTTCAAAAAAAAATTTTTATTTTTATACCCTTTTAGGAAAACTAAAATTTTAAAAGGGGTAAAAAAAAAAAGGGAATTTGTGGTTGGGTTTAAAAAGTAAATTTTTTAAAAACCCAAAAACAAATGGGTTTAAAAAAATTTTTACCCTTTAAATTTTAACCCTACTTTAAAAAAAAAAATTTCAATAACATAACCCCAAAATTTGTTTTTTAAATTTAAATTTTTAAAAACCCTAAAAATAGCCAAAATTTTTAAAAAAAATTTTAATTTTAAATTTAACCCAAAAAGAAATGTTTTTAAATTAACTACCCAAATTTTTTCCAACTTTTTTTTTTCCAATTAATTTAAAAAAGTTTTTAAAGTTTTGAAAAAAACCATTTATTTTTTTTAAAATAATTAATTTAAATTCTTTTATTTAAAAATTTAAAATTTGGCTTAAAATTAAAATTTTTTTTTAAAAATTTTTCAAAAAAATTTTTAAGGGTTTTTTAAAATTAAAAAAAAAAAGGTAATTTAAATTGTTTTGGTTTTTGGGGGGAAAATGGGTTACCAAAAAATGTTTTTTTTTTCCAAATTTTTTTTTAAAAAATCCCCTTTCAAATTTTTTCACAAAAAATTTTTTAAAAATTAAAATTTTTTTTAAAATTTTTAAAAAAATTTTTGATTTTGGGGTAAAAAACAAATTTTTCAAAATTTTCTTTTAAAATTAAGGGTTTTTTCCGCACCCAAATTTTTTAAAAAAAAGAAAAAAGTTGGGGTTGTAAAGAAAACATTTTTAAAAATTTAAAAAAATTGTTTTAATTTTGGTTTTTGGGGAAATTTTAAATAAATTTTTTAAATTAAAATTTTTAAATGGAAATTTTAAATGAATTTCCCCGGGGATTGGGTTTAAATTTTAATTTTAAGAATTTTTTTTGGTTAATAAAATTGAATTTTTGGAATTTTAAATTTTATTGAGAGTTTCTAATTTAAAATTCCGGGGCTTTGAAAAGAAATGGTTAATTTTTATCAAAACCAAATTTTCCCTTTTTTTTTTTCACCCAAAAAATTTTTTAAAAATTTTTTTAAATTTTTTTTTTTTTTTTTATTTTTAAAAAAAAAAAAACCAAAAATTTGGAAATCAAAAATTTCCCACCCCTAAAAGGCTTAAAGCCCAAATGGTGGGTTTCATTTGTGAAAATTAAAATAAAAAGGGTTTGGCTTGCAAAAACCCCCCGGCTTTGGGAGGAAAACTCCCTATTCCCAAAGGTTAAAATTTTCCCGGGAAAGGCTTGACGGGTTTAAATCTTTTAGTTTTATCCGGCTCCTTATCCCCCCTTTAAATTTTTAAAACCCCTCAAACCCTTGTTTTCCAAACTACACCATTTTAAACAAAGCGACTTGCCCCAAAGTTTTAACCCAAGGGTGGGCAAAAGGGAAAAAACCCATGGAAAAGGGAAACCCAAACCCCAAATTTCTCCTAATTTGGGGGAAAATGAAAAAGAAAATTTTTGGTTTAAAGGCCAACCCAAACCCCAAACCCTTTTTTTTCTAAATTTGTAAACCAAATTAAGATTTTTAAAAAGGGGGCCCTTTTGTAAAACTTTGGGTTTCCGGATTTCCGGTTTTTGGGTTTTAAAATAAGATTTAAGCCTTCCCCCTTTTGTTTTTTTTGTTTTACCCAAATAATTCCCTTTGCCCTTATTTCCCCGGATGTCCCCGGGCAAATGAAAGGGGTTTTAATTTGGGAAATTTTAAAAGGTTGGGTTTTGAGGCAAATTAAACCCTTTAAAGGGGTTTGTAAAGGGGGGGGAAAAATCCTTTGGAAAAAAATTTAAAGGCTTTGGAACTTTTTCCAAATTGGGGGTTTTTCAAAAGGAGTGGAGGGGTTTAAGAAAGGAAAATTTTATAAATTTAATTTTAATGGGAAAATGGGGCCCCCAATATTTTGGGGCCAAAGGGAAAATCTTTTAAAATTTGGGGCCAATTTATTTGGGGTTTTTTGGGAATTTTTCCCTCCCAAAAACTTTGATAAAAAAGGAAATTTTCAGAGCCAAAGGTCTTGGACAAATATTTAAAAATTTTTCCGTGGAAAATTTTACGCCCCATTTACAGCCCTTGAATCCCCCAAATCTTTCCCTTTTCAAAGGGAAAACCCAGTATCTATCGGGGTTTGTTTGGCACCCAAGGAAATTTTAAATTTTTTTAAAAAATTGCATTACATTCCCTTTTTCGGGTTTATAAAGGTTTTGGAGGAAGGCAAAAACCTTTATGGAAAAAAAAAGTTTTTGGGGGCCCCCTTTTTTTTCATTAAATCGGGAATTGGATTGGGGATTTTTCCAAATTTCCCTAAGGGATAAAATTGGAATTTAAAACGGCCCCAAATTTTTAAATTTAAAAATCGGGTTTTTTTAAAATCCCCAAGTTTGGTTAAAAATTTAAAAAAGAAAATTAAATTTTGAAATTAAATTCCCTTTTTTTTTTTTTTTTTTTAAAAAACCCTTTTTTAAATTTTAAAACTTAAGGAAAAAAGTTTAAAAAAAATTTGGCCCATCTTATCCATTTTAAAGTTTAAAACCCCTTTTGGGATTTTTTTTTTTTTTTTTAAAGGAAATTTTAAAAATTTCCGGTTTGAAAAAGGGGTCCCCAAAAAGGGAAAAAATTGGGTACAATTTTAAAGGGACCCAAACCCCCCAAATTTTATCAAAAAAGGTTTTTTTAAAAACCAAAAACCCATTTTTAAACTTTTTTTCCCTTTTAAATAAAAATTTTTTTAAAAAACCTTTAAAAACCAAATATCCCCGCAAAAAAAACCCCCTTTTTGCAAACCCCATTTAATTTTAAAAACCCAAAACCCTTTTTGGCCGAAAAATTTAAAAAAACCCCTTTACTAAATTTAAAAAAAAAAAACCCAAAATTTTTAATTTCAAAAAAAACCCTTTAAAACCCCATGCAAAAAAATTTCCGAAATTTTTTCCCAAATTTTTTTTAAATTTTCCCCCCCGGTGGCCTTTCAAATTTTTAAAAATTTGACCCAAATTTCCCTTTTAAACCCCAAAAAATTTCTTTTTTCCAATTGGGTTTTGGCCTTCCAAATAGTTTTAACAAAAAAAAATTTTAAATTTTTTTTTTTAAAGCGGGGGTTAAATTTTATTTTTCAAATTTTTTCCCTTTTTTAAAAAAATTTTTTAAAATTTTTTAATTTTAATGAAAACCCCCGGGAATTTTTCTTTTTTTAAATTTTTTAAATTTGAAAAATTTTTTTAAACCTCTTTAAACCTTTCCCCTTTCTAAAACCTAAAAAAAAATTTTTTGAAAAAAAAAAATATTTCCAAAAACCCAAAAAAGGGTAATTAAAATCAACTAAATCCCAAAAAAAAATATTTTAAAAAAAAAAATTTTTACAATTATTTTAAAATTTTAAAAATTTCCAAAAACCAAAACTCTTAAAAATTTCCCCCTTTTTTTTAATTAAAAAATTTTGGGACCAGGGAAAAGCCCTTTTTTTTTTTTTTTTGGGGGTGGGAAAAGGGAAAAGCTTTTCAAAATTTTTTTTTTGGCCCTTTTTTAAATTTAATTTTCAAAAACCCTTAAATTAATGGGAACAAAAAAAATTTTCCCGTTTTGAAAACCAAAAATTATTTTTTAGGAATTTGGGCAAATTGGGGAAAAAAACCCTATATTTAAACAAAAAAAGGGTTTTAAAAAACCCTTCTAAAAAACGGGAAAAATTGTCAAATTTTTGGTTTTTTTTTTTTAAACTTTTAAAAAAAAAATTTTTAAATTTTTAAAAAAAATTTTTTAAAATTTTTTTTTTTCCAAAGGGAATTTTCCCACAAAAAAAAAGTTTTAAATTTATTTTAAAAATGTTTTCCAAAAAAAATCTTACCCAAAACAAAAGGGCTTTAAATTTTTTTCTTTTTAATTTCAAAATTTTTGGTTTTGGGTTTTTTTTAATCCCAAAAATTATGTTTTAAAACAAAAATTTAAAAATTTTTTAAAAAAAGGGAATCCCCAAAAGATTATACATCTTTGTACAAGATATGGGCAACTCAGCGATGCTCATATAATCATCGATTGCATAAACTTGGTAGGCAGGGCCACTAAGACAAGAGATCGGATTGTACATGTAATTCCCATCTTCTATTGGGGAACGATATTTGAATAAGGTATAGTTGTCAAGGTCATAAGGGGAATCTACTTTGAAATGGAAATGCGAAGAAGATAAATCGAGTCCCCGAAGCAGCCTTGGGAAGCAATGACGTGGATCATATAATTGAATTACCTGAGATATGTAGTCAATCTCTTTCACAAAGAGCTTAACTGAAATCGGCAGCTCGAGCACCGTTTGATTTGCATCAGTGCAGGAGAGAATAAACCCAGGATACCCACATTGCTCTGGCTGGCTGCTAAGTCGGAAAGGAAATCGGATGGCAGGGCCATGAGCTCCACAGTATCGTAATTGATCATCACACCCATTTTGGGCTTCTCTAAGGTCTACAGTGAAAGCCAGAAACAAAAACAAGTATGAGATTAGCATTTTTTAAGCAAATATCAATCTCTGTGCTCTTGAGGGATAATGTTTCTCAGCCTCTTAAATAGTTCGGCTTTCTCCCGTGATTACCTCTCATCACTTTGTTCAAAGTGACAAGTAAATTTCGGGTGAACTTCATGGACTTGGACCATGTGGTGATGGCGACTGGTAAAAAGCAGTCATCATTGATTTTTCAATATATGACGTAAGTGCTTACGCCTTATAAATCTACATAATTTACTTTGTCGATCTATGGCTGTGGATTGTGGAAGCCATACCCTCTCTCACTATCTTCTCTCTCTCTCTCCTTGATCAATGGCAAGACAAAAACTGTTCCCTGCCGGACTCATGGTCCTAATTGTTGTTGTTCTTGTCCTTGTCCATGAAGCTTGCAGTGCCAACGACAGACATCATCATCACTGTCGTGCTTCTTCCTGCGGCAATATCCCCAACATAAGCTTTCCCTTTCGGTTGAAAAGCGATCCACCAAACTGCGGTGATAAAAGGTATAATCTATCATGTGAGAATAACCAAACAGTGTTATACTTATATGCTGGAAGGTACTATGTACAGGAAATCGATTACAACAACTACACAATCCGAGTTGTAGAAGACTCAGGTATTCAAAACCATAACAACTCCTTCATCCCTCGTTATTCTCTAGGCCTAACTAATTTCAGTTCAGGGGATCCATATGCTCCAGATCATCCATTGGACGTCTTGTGTGGTTCGTGTAAAGCGAACTGTAGTTATTGCTCTTTGAGCTTGCCCGATCTGAATCCGAAATATATGGTTTTCGTTAACTGTGAAAAACAAGTGAAGTCTCGGAGGTATTTGGACATTTCTAGTTGCTTTAAGAATGGAGGAGTAGTGTATTCTTCCAACTCTTTTTTATCCCATTCCAAGAGGTATACATATGTTATTGCTGGCACAACCACACAATATTGCTTTCCAGAAGACCGGATAATGAGCGTATGGGATTTGGAGGAGTCGTGCCAAATAGAGCAGCAAATGTATCTGTCAACATCGAGGGTATCTTGTCCAAATAATACTGATGGATATTTTCGATGTACTGACTTTTACGATGCAGTGGTCTCGGGCTTTATGCTTTCATGGTTCCAAGTTGCTTGTCATAATTCCACAGATTATTTTTGCCACATCAACGACTGCGCGAATTACCCTGTTCGGTGCGTCCGTCAAACAGCAGGTGCGTAAGGAATAATGCAATCCTCATTTAATCCCAATCAAATTCCTTCATTAAGAGTAATCCAATATCCTCATTTATGATAAAGATATATTCTAAAAAAAACTCGTAGGAAGCGTTTGTCATATTTGCGCTATCATTTAGAGCTTTCTAAAATTATTTATGAAGTCCAATCTCACCTAACAAAAAATTAATGTGAATTTAGCACTCAAGTTTCTTTATAATTCAGTCATTTCATATAAGCAATACAAGACTAACTAACTTTTTGGAGTATAATATTAGAGATGAAGTAATCCATAATAATGGAGATATTCATTAGAATTGAGTAAACATGCCTTGTTAAAGTCTTTGATTAAATTATTAAATTTATTTTTTAATTAGCTTAAATTTTTTAGATAAGTTACAAGTAATAATTTAACATGATACCAGAAAGCAACTTTTGACTACTGCAAATTCATAAAAGCAAGTCAAGAGTTGTCTTATGAAGGCTTCAAGAAAATTCCATTGTTGCTTTGATCTTGTAGAGACGTGCACTCTCTTTCTTCTTACAAAATTATTAAATTTTCACCATTTACTCATTCCATGATTCGTTAATTTCGTTATAATCAATTAAAAATAAACTTTAACTACAGAGAGTTAAAATCGACAACTTTCTTTGATTAGATCAATATAACCAAATAGGCCATTTGTGTTATACACAGATTTTTTTGCCCAAAATTTGTACTCAAACTCCATCTTCACCATTGATTTTTTTTTTTTTTTTTTGTGAAATGTACTTCGTGAACAACTTCTTTGCATATAACATAATCTCTGATTTACTTACAATATATATATATATATATATATATATATATAATCTCTAATTTAAACGTGCATATAATGCATAATGATAGATAACAAATTTATTGTATTTTTTAAAATGGAAAAGATCAAAATCACTCTTGCACTTTGACTTATATCATTTGTTAGATCTGTCGTGCATGATGCATTATGCACGTACATTTAAATCCATATATGTAGCTTCCATTTTAGAGAATATATCATAAATAGATTCTGGCTTATAAGATTATATTCTAGCATTTCCCATAAATATATATTTTGCTACAAATCCATATGTGTGTTTTATAAAACATGCATGCTTCTTTTGCAAGAACTGTACGTTGGCCATCAAACATGCATGCCTACGGTGCGACTAAAAATAAATTCACTTTTAGTTTTATATTATATGACTGCCCAAGGAATTCACATTTGAAAAGGAAAAAAAGAAAACTGAAAATTATAACAATGACCGATCAAAAGGCTCACGTGATTCCTAGCATTTAAAAAAGCTACAAACACACTTTCTTTTTTTATTTAATTTTTTCTTTTTTGTGATTGCACTCGAAATGTTCTCTAAAAACTTTGGAAATGTGTTGAACAAATATGAGATTACCATTTCTAAGCAAATGTCCATCTCTGCACTCTGGAAGGATTCTCAGCCTCTTAAAATAACTTATCTGTATTTTGTTCAAGTCACTGGTAAATAATGGGTGGTGATGGTGATGGTACACTTACATATAATTGGGTGACGATAATGTTTCCTCCCATCAACTTCATAGGAGCCAATTCCTTTAAGATAATGCCTCTTCGTTTTAAGTTATAATTGTCAAATATTTCAAGACATGACGTAGGCGCTTACGCCTAAATCTGCATTATTTACTTTCTCTACAGCCGTGGAAGCTATATATACCCTCTCTCTCGATCCCTCTCTTCCCATGGCCAGAGGAATTCTCTTCCCTGGTGGACTCACGGTCCTAATTGTTGTTGTCCTAGTTCATCAAGTTTGCAGTGCTGAGGATATATAGCCATCTTTTGTAGGGGTTGGATTGTAGGTGTTCGTAGGATTCAGTTTGTAGAAAATTTCTAACGAATATCTTTTGTATTTTAGCCCTTATAAATTAATGACTTGATTTTTCATTGCAAGTTTCAAACCCTGATTTTATTCTTTTCTTTGTGGAGGCAGGATTCTTTGTTAAACCACTGGTGAAATGTGCCGAAGGTGAGGTTTCTATCTCAAAAAGTTGTTTGAATGACATCAAATCGGATTGTACCTTATGATCACACACAAGTAGAGGAACGACCATGTGCTTAATTAGCCAATGGCTGGTCTCAAACTTTTAGGTTTTGTTCAGATCTCAGAAACAATGAGGCAAATGCAGGCCATACACTCTTAAAATTATTAAAGTCACATTTTCTATTAATTGATAAGTTAATCTTTTTTGTAGCTATTGAAGCTGTTGTCAAGCTACTAGTGCCGAGGAAAATAAGTAAGAACCTATCTCTTTCTTAGATTATGAAGCATGATATAATTTCAGTGTGCAGACAAGATGAAATATCAATGATATTTACATGAAAAGGATAGAAAATACTGTGCTTAATTACCAGGGTTTAGGAAGGCAGTTAGTTATAAGTTGTAATGTTATTTCCAACCTGACTTTTAATTCCAAGTTTCCAAAAGCTGATGTCATTCTTTTCTTTGTCAAAGCAGGAGACAAATTTGGGGTTCCTGAATTAAATGGATATTATACCAATACCGAATTTGGTGAGGTTTTTGTCTCAAAAAGTTGTTTGAAGGATAATATGCCTCAAAAATAGGAACAGTATCAATTCTTTTGAAATTAGCTCCTCTCTTTATTTATTACAAGTTTTCCTTCTTTTACCCCATTTTCTTTTCCGTGATAAAAATCGATTTGTTTCTATGCATCTCACCTCACACCTGTTTCTTTATGACCAAACTGAAACCTCGTTTATTCGCCCCATCTACAGATTACCTAATTCCAGCACATTGACAAACCTCTCTACACATGCTTCTCCTTCATCACCAAGTTGTCATTTAGGGGCTGGCCTTAGTTATCAAGTTGAGCTCAACCCAGTTGTGTATATATATATATATATATATACACTAGAGGTTTATAAAGTAGTACTTGTTCATATTTCTTCTTAAACATGATCGAAGGGGAAAGTTGTTCGCCCAATTTTATTTGGTCTTACACTTTTCCAATTATTTAACTCACTTTCCTGTTTAATTTACTAATTTACATCTGTTTTTTATATTTCTTGCAGAAGTTTTGAAAAAGCTATTGGGGGCCATGTTATACTTCGACGGTAAGAACCTCTCCCCTTCTCTCTAATGCTTTTCCTTTTCAAGAGATAATTCGATATTGTGAAAGCTTTACTATGCAGATAAGATGAAATTGTTAATAAACTTTACATAAAAATGATAGCCAATATTGTGCTTAATTATTAGGAATTTGATAATCTCAATGTTTTAAATT